>MU191636.1:12050-28949 GCA_016904865.1 Pissodes strobi
GACGACTAACCAAAACTAACCAAATGTATTAAAATTGATTATAACATATCGGAACCGGTTCAAATGACTCAACTAAGTTGAGACTAAGTGAAACTAACCGGAAGTTGATTCGATGACTAACCCAAGCTAACCAAATCTATTAAATTTGATTATAACCTAGCAGAACCGGTTGAATTCACTAAAATAAGTCGAGACAAAGTGAAACTAACTGAAAGTTGATTCGGCGACTAACCCATACTACCCAAATCTAATAAAATTGGTGGTAGCGTATGGGAACCTGAAGACTAAAATAAGTTGACTAAGTGAAACTAACAGAAAGTTATTAGACGATTAACCAAAACTAAACAAATATATAAAAATTGATTATAAAAATGTATGCAAACCAGCTCATATAAATAAAATGAGTTGAAACTTCTGAAGTATATACTTCAATCATGTGTCCTGTGCTACTCGCTACGCGCGCGTCAGTATCCCATATTAAGCAAACATAATCGAAACTAACTTTAATGAAACAAACAAGCGCATTGAGACGGGGGCGCTACACGCTTGACCAACCCTGCCTAACACTAAACTGAAATTAACCCCAACTAACAAATATAATCAAAAAAATAAAAATAAAACATGTCACCGACGGGAATCGAACCGGGCCGTAGTATCACAAGCACAAAAGCTGATCCCGAAACGCAACTGCGTATGATTGCAAATAGTTATACCGCAGACGCTAGACGCTTGTATAGAAACACAAGGAATATAAGGAAACAAAATACCTATAGTCAGCAAGAGAAATAATCATGCTCCTCAAATCCTCTTTTCGACCTTTAATATAGAGCAATGAATAATATCAATTCTTATCAGCTTAATGTCACTATCGCTTTGCCTCGCTTTAATAAGTTATATAAAATAATAATTTCAGGAATAATAGATATTATATAGATATATATTTTAAATTCAGCACTACACAACTATTGACTAACATAAAATTGTCAAACTGAGAAATGTACCATTTTAATTTAAAACCATATAGAATTAAAGAATTAATCTGGCAACACAGCATTGTCTACAAACCTCTCATGCGCCGTCTGCGTTATTTCAATAAAAACAAAACAATACATTGAAAGTCGCCAGAGAAAAGCAGTAGCAATTACAGCAGATTTGTACACAAGTTTTTAATGATTTTTCATTATAAAAGAGTCACGAGTAGCACAGTATATGTGATAGAAGTGACTACTTCGTTAGCGAGTCTCAACTTATTTTACTTTTTTGAGCCGGTTCCGGTACATTATAATCAATTTTAATGGATTTGGTTAGTTTTGGTTAGTCGTTAATCAAATTTCAGTTAGTTTCACTTAGTCTCAACCTAGTTTAGTCATTTGAGTCGGTTCCGATACGTTATAATCAACTTGAATAGATTTGGTTAGTTGTCTAATCAATTTTCGGTTAATTTCACTTAGTCTCAACTTATTTTAGTCATTTGAGTCGGTTCCGATACGTTATAATCAATTTTAATAGATTTGGTTAGTTTGGGTTAGTCTCAACTTATTTTAGTCATTTGATGCGGTTCCGATACGCTATAACCAATTTTAAAAGATTTGGATACTTTGGGTTAGTCGCCGAATCAACTTTCAGTTAGTTTCACTTAGTCTCGTATTATTATAGACATTTGAACTTTCGATACGTTATAATCAATTTTAATACATTTAGTTAGTCGTCTAATCAACATTCGGTTACTTTGTCTCAACTTATTTTAGTCATTTGATCAGGCTTCGATATGCTCTAACCAATTTTATTAGATCTGGTTAGTTTGGGTTAGTCGCCGAATCAACTTTCAGTTAGTTTAACTTTGTCTCAACTTATTCTAGTCATTTGGGTCGGTTCCGATCGTTATAATCAATTTTAATAGATTGGGTTATTTTGGGTTAGTCATCGAATCAACTTCCGGTTAGTTTCACTTTATCTCAATTTATTTTAGACATCTGAACCGGTTTCTATACGATATAATCAATTTTAATACATTTGATTAGATGGTTAGTTTTAGTTAATCGTGTAATGAACTTTCGGTTAGTTTCACTTAGTCTCAACTTATTTTAGTCATTTGAGTCGGCTCCGATACGTTATAATCAATTTTAATAGATTTGGTTAGTTTGGGTTAGTCGTCGAATCATCTTTCGGTTACTTTCACGTAATCTCACTTATTTTAATCATCTGAACCGGTTCCGATATGTTATAATCTAAGATTTGGTTAGTTTGGGTGAGACGCCGGATCAGCTTTCTGTTAGTTTCACTTAGTCTCAACTCGTTTTAGTCATTTGAAGCAGTTCCGATGCGTCATAGTCAATTTTAATAGATTTGGATTAGTCGTCCAATCAACTTTCGGTTGGTTTTACTTCGTCTCATAAAAATTTATTAATTCTTTACCGATTCCATAAAAGAGAAAGAGGAAGAGAGAGAGTCATATGCTTTATCTCTCTTGCGAGACGAAAATTCCAAAACGTGTCGTTACATGCATGGCTTTGAAAAATCACTTTCATGAATCCAAAGAATATCAAAATAGCGTAAAATTTATGGATTTCTAATATTTACCTTCGCCCAAATTATGTATATAAGTTGAGTTATATATGAGCATAAGTGAGTTTGATCGCTGTTTTAACCACTAATTAAGAATAAAAACCCCTAGATGGAAATCACTTTTAATGCTTATGGGTGTGGCACAAGTTAGTTGGTGTTTTAATTTTTTTTTAAAGACGACATCCACTGTGACAACGCATTTGTCATATTAATAACAAAATGTAATAAAATATCGACATCCGAAAATATCAGGTTAAAATTATTCCATTGTCGCTATTTTCCTGTTATATTTTGTAACTTGTGTTCGTAATTAAACAATACCAATACCAGTTGTACCTACTGGTATTTTTATCCATATCGTAGATAATATTTCATTTATTATTTACTTATTTATTATAATACTAAGTAACTAGTACAAAGTAGTATCATTAATGAGACAGATAATGTCAATAGTTGTTCATAACAAATAAATAATCCAAACATTAATACGTAATCATATTCATATCATTTGAGTTGAGTTGAGTTGCTTGGTTTATGGCACTGCTACTAGTCCGGGAGCCAGCGTCAATTTTTGGTAATTATTTTAGACCGCTTGAATTCAACTTATATAGTATGTTCTTATATAGAGAAACACTGAACCGACCGTCAGCTGGACCGTCAGCCCTGGATGCTGCGGCGGGAAGATGAGATAGTTGTAAAAAAAAATAGAATTCGGAATTATCTTAGACCGGTTGAATTTTTTATGATAAATTGCTTATGTTACCTAGTTTAAAAAATGAATAGTCAGCTGCGTGCCGGAACCAACGTTGTACGTCAGCTGATCATGAGAAGGTGTAATAAAATTGAAAAAAAAATTATTTATAACCGAGCGAAATTTTTTTACCTGACTTAGGACTCATGTAGAAATATGAAAATAATAGTCAGCTGGGTGCATACTCAGATATTCTCGAAATATTCGAAAATTATATATTCAACGATTTACCAAAAATATAGTTACGTAAAGTTCACATATTATTAGCGCATAAAATTGAGGTTTTTATTTCAATATTTATAATGAGTGTATGTTATTAAATATTATCTTCATCATTGCTCTGGTTGTCGTCTGATGAATCATCTATTTCAATATCATCGTTGATGTCTCCTGCTTCAGTTTCACTGTTATCTGTAGAAAATGAATAAAAAAAATATTTATCAAAATCATGTTGATTGACATGTTTTTCCGAAAAAATAGAAAAATATGTTTATTCATACCTTCAAAGTCTTCATCAATATTTGTGATGCTTGTAATTGACGGCGGCAATTGATCTCCTTAAAACCATTTGAAAAAATACTTTTCATCTCGTTCTTCCCAACCGTAGTCAGATGGCGAGAACTCGGATGGTATGGGAAGATGTGCGTGACTCCAGAGATGTGCGATATATGATGTTCGGAGAAAATGTTGATGTAGTTCAGTTTTGCAAGGCGGGAACATTGAACCATCAATTCCTTTTTCTAAATGCAGTATTTGCTTATTGTTCTTACTGCTAAACGCTTTTGTAAAGGTTTTTGTACGAGCAACGTTGACGTCATTAATTCTTTCAAATGCATACAATTTACAAACATAATCTTCCAGTGTTGCAAAAAGTTGATTTAATTTGCTATGAGGTAGATTTTAAATTTCACTCAAAGCTTGAATATATGTTGGCGACTTTCGTAGGATGTTAAACGGTTTTTTTTTGCCTTTTCGATAGAAGGCTGGATTAAAATCACAGCCCGTAAGCGCATGAAAGGTTGGCAACGACGAACATAATTCTGCACCCAAGGTCTCATACAACTTCGTGATATTGATGTTTCTTTGATAATTGCCAGTACCGACATGCATTGAAATTTCTAAATTACTTTTAATGAAATTCATATTTGCAAGCATAATCACCAAAATGTCAGTATCTGAGCATCTTATTGTCACATGGGCACATGGGCTTCTTCGTGACCCGTACATGACAAGTGTGGTTCTATTGTTGTTATTACTTTATTTTCTTGTACCTCATATTTATAGCAGTGTAGATAATCCTTTGACCAATCTTCGATAATAAATTCAACCAAAGCTTCTTTAAAATATATATTTTTCAATGCGTCAGAGAAATTCGGTGGACGTATTTGATCTGGCCCATTTTTATTTTCTCATCAAGAAAAGGATTACATGGCGCCATTTATTGGGAATAAAATAATTTATGTGAATTATTTACACTACTATAAATATGAAGTACAAGAAAACAAAGTAATAACAACAATAGAACCACCCTTGTCATGTACCGGTCACGAAGAAGTCGACACAAAAATTGTATTTCATGTTTGCAATGTGGATATTGATGCCCATGTGACAATAAGATGCCCAGATACTGACATTTTGGTGATTATTGTTTCAAATATGAATTTCATTAAAAGTAATTTAAAAATTTCAATGCATGTCGGTACTGGAAATAATCAACAAAACATCAATATCACGAAGTTGTATGAGACATTGGGTGCAGAGTGATGCTCGTCGTTGCCAGCTTTTCATGGGCTCTCGGGCTGTGATTTTAATTCAACCGTTTTACACTTTACGAAAGTCGCCAACATATATTCAAGCTTTGAGTGAAATTTCAAATCTACCTCATAGCAATTTAAATCAGCTTTTTGCAACACTGGAAGATTATGTTTGTAAATTATATGCATTTGAAAGAATTAATGACGTCAACTTTCTCGTACAAAATCCTTTACAAAATCATTTAGCAGTAAAAATAATCAGCAAATACTACATTTAGAAAAAGAAAATGATGGTTCCATGTTCCCGCCTTGCAGATCTGACCTGCGTCAACATTTTCTCTGAACATCATCGCACATTTCTGGAGTCACGCACATCTTCCGATACCATTCGAATTCTCGCCATCTGACTAAGGTTGGGAAGAACGAGATGAAAAGTATTTTTTCAAATGGTATGAACGAGATCAATTGCCGCCGTCTTGCCGTCAATTACAAGCATCACAAGTATTGATGAAGGCTTTGAAGGTATGGAAAACTTATTTTTCTATTTTCTCAGGAAAACATGTCCATCAACATGATTTTGATAAATATTTTTTTTGGTTTCTTTTGTACAGATAACAGTAAAACAGAGGCAGGAGATATTCACGATGACATTGAAATAGATTATTCATGAGACGACAATCAAAGCAATGAGGAAGATAATTCTTAATACAATGAACTCATTTAAAAAAAAAATCCGATTATTTCAACAATATCTGAATAAAACATACTCATTTTTATGCGTTAATTATATGTGAACTTTACGTAACTATATTTTTGGTAAATCGTTGAATAAGGAGTTTTCGAATATTTCAACAATATCTGAATAAAAAAAAAACTGAATTTTAAGTGTTAGTGTGGACTTTACCTAACTGTATCTTTGGTAAATCAATGAATATTTAATTGAAATTTAGCTACATAATAGTTCTAATAAACTAAAATTGGAAAATTCTAATCAGCTGAATGCATATTGAGACGAAGGTCGTCAGTCGGACCACTTAGACTACCCCGCGCCCCTTGGATGTATGAGCGTTATGATACTTTATTGCTCCAGCTGACGGTCTTTGTCGTACGATGCACCCAGCTGACTATTATTTTCATATTTTTACATGAGTCCTAAGGCATGTAAAAAAATTTCACTCGGTTATAAATCTTTTTTTTTTCAATTTTATTATCACTTCTCATGGCCAGCTGACGTACAACGCTGCTTCGAGCACGCAGCTGACTATTTATTTTTTAAACTATGTAACATGGACAATTTATCATAAAAAATTCAACCGGTCTAAAATAATTCCGAATTCCATTTTTTTTTACAACTATCTCATCTTCCCGCCGCAGCATCCAGCGCCGGTAGCCCAGCTGACGGTCGGTTCAGTGTTTGCCTATATGGGAACATACTATATAAGTTAAACTCAAGCGGTCTAAAATTCATGCCAAAAATTGACGCTGGCTCCCGGACTATACGGGGCAATTGCCAGCACAATTTGGAGGTGACCTCGATGTTGACTGGCTCTGGACCATATCGGGGCCACCGACTTGATTCTTGATTCCACTTGTGGCTTGACTGGGTTTTATAACTCTATCTAAAAGTGCTGTGATTGGTATTGTTATGTTGACTGTAGCAATTATCAAAGCCTTGTTAATATAGACAAACACAACACAGGTACATCAGGTAAGACATCACAGGCACAGACAATGGGAAAGTTGGGAAGCTAAAGGTACAAAAAAGACAATCAATATTAATTAAGCTGAGCATCATAGTTCATAGTTGGATTTTATTAATATTAAGAAATGACATGATTAGTTTGATTGACTCTTCATTTGGCTTGGATAAAACTGTATATATTGATATAGGAGCAGGGAATTTCATTGCAATAAATTCTTTATAAAGATCAAGATTATGAATAAAATTAATTGGACACCCCAAAAAGATGTGGTTCAAGTCTTCAACAGAACCACACTCACAATATGGATCATCCTTGATTTTTATTTTGTGTAAATGCTCTTTACTCAAACAATGACCCGTGCGTAGTCTAATTATTGTAGTAATATGTCTTCGGTCCTTAAACGGGAAGATTGAAAACCATTTAATATTTGGAAAAGTGGTTTGTGTTTTAGAATATTGATAATTTTTATTATGTACTAATGTTTTCCAATTATCTCTAAAATGTTTGTGTATATCTGCTTTAATTATATTGAAAACTTCACCAGCGTCCAATAACATAACTTTAGGAATATTCAAATCTTTACCTATCTTGGCTAGTTTGTCTACTACCGTATTGCCAGGTATATCGGAATGGCCTGGAATCCAAGCAATTCTTATATCAAAACCATTCATATTAGCCAGAGAAATGATACGCTTAGTTTTAAGAGTCCAGTAATCAGCTGAAGCTTTTAATGAATATTTATTTATTTTCTGTATCGCACTTTTAGAGTCGGATAAAATAAGCACCTTTCCTAGCTGCTTTTTTATTGCTAATATTGCAGCTTCATGTATAGCTATTGTTTCAGCCTTACATATACTTATGGAGTCTGGAAGTCTAGAAGAAAATCTGAAATTTATCTCTGGAATGTAGATCCCATAGCCAGATCTTTTGTCTTGCTTTGAAGCGTCAGTATAAATGAAAGTATACACGTTTTTAAGTCTTTCCGTAGCTGCATTAAAAAATTCTCTTATCATACAGTCGTTCTTTTTTATTTGTAAATTAATAATTTTTATAGGGTTATTCAGAATATCAAAATTAATTTCATAACATGGATAGTTTTCACTTTTGTATATCTTACTTACATAAGGGAGATAATTTTGTAAAGCTGAGACCAAATATGGAACATTATTATTGTTAGCAAGGACTGCTGTTAAAGTTATTTTCCTCCGAATATCAAACAGCATTTTTACTAAGGGGTGCTTTTCCAGTGCTATAAATTTTGCAACGAGTTTGTTTGCTGAAATCCTTCTTCTCTGTTCCAGATCAATAATTGATGCCTCCGCCAGTAGCGCTGCCTTAGGGGTGGATTTCATACAACCCAGGCAAATTCTTATGCCCTCAAAAAATATTGTGTCTAATTTATTCAAGCAATTTTGATTAACTGGTTTTATAAATATAGCACCAAAATCCAAATGAGATCTGACCAGAGCTCCAAAGATAGTCAACAATGTATGGGGGTCTGCCCCCCACCAAACCCTACAAACCGCCCGTAGAACATTCAATGCTTTCTCCGCCTTATTAGTTACATGCTCAATATGCAAATCCCATTTTAAATGATCTTGAAATATAACTCCTAAGTATTTAACCTGACGTTTATAATTAATGTTAAAATTTTCAAGGTGCAGAATTGGTGGCTGATTTTTTCGCTTACCCTTAGTAAACCACATAGCTTCACACTTTTCCAGTGAAAGAGACAGATTATTATTTTTTAAAATAACGTTTATACTTTCCAACGCTCTATTTAACTTGGTGGCCATCATGTTAATATCTGACCCTCTTATAAAAATAACCAAATCATCTGCATATCCAATCAGTCTTACTGAATCCAGATCCAAACCAAACAGCTCTAGAATATAAACATTAAAAAGTATGGTACTCAAGGGGGAGCCCTGCGGAAGACCTTTAGTTGCCAAAAACGGTCCCATGAAGCTACCATCCATCTTTCTGCTATACAAAAGCCTGTTTTTAATAATTCTAAAAATAAGATTATTTAACTCTCTAGGAATTTGGTAATTATCTAGCTTATGATATAATTTGTAGATGTTTACGTGGTCATATGCAGACTTGATGTCTAAAAACACTGCAATAACTGATTCTGATTGACAAAAAGACTCAAAAATAAATGAAGTGAGGTAAGCCACGTTATCATATATGCCTCTCCCCCTTCTGAAGCATGCCTGTTCATTTGGGAAGGTGTTCTTATTTTCTAAGAACCATTCCAATGGGTTTTTTATCATTATTTCAAGTATCTTACAACCACATGATGACAGAATTATGGGCCTATAACTTTCCGAAAGGGAAGGATTTTTATTTGGTTTTAGAATAGTTATAATATTATATTTTTTCCATGAATCTGGCAATAATCCTTCGACACTTGTTATACATGTTAAGTAGAATGGATTTTGCCCTCAATGGTAAATTTTTATACATGGTATATCCTTTATCGTCCATGCCAGGGGCAGACGCTTTTTTGTTTTGTACTGAGTTATTCAGTTCATTCATAGTAAAAGGTGCCATAACGCTGTCATAAGGTGGTTGCAACATACTAAATTCAGGATCAATATATATACTTGACATTCTTTTAAGAACTTCTTGCCTAATATTATCTGAAACAATATAATTGCGTGATTTACCACTATTATTTGAGAATTTTTTAATCTTACTCCAAACATAACCAATGTTTGATTGTCTATTTAAAGTTTCACAAAAAGATTGAAATTTTTCTTTTTTCCTTGCTTTGAGTCTTCTTTTTGTAATCGCTATACATTTTTTAGCTTTGACAAAATTTTCCAAAGTTGGAAAATTATTGAAATTAGAAATAGCCTCTTTTCTTTCTTTAATCCACTCAGAACACTCCCGATCCCACCAAGGATTTCCTATTTTTTTTAAAGTGCCACATTCCTTAAGAGGAATTGCAGCATCAGCAGCCTTATCCATGATATCCATTAAGTCCTTATAATCCAGGTTTTCATCTCTTTCTAACAACTGCAAAATTATATTATCGTGATAAACTTGCCAGTTTGCTTTATTCAAGTTTCTAAGTTTAAAAGTACCTGTAAAAATTTTCTTTAAATTATGGTTATTTTTATTAAAGTTTAATTCTAAGCAAGTAGGGTAGTGATTACTATTAGCGCAGTCATGGATAACCTTCCAACAGCAATTAACAACTAACGAGCTGCTCACTATTGTTAGGTCAAGGGCACTAGAATTAGCATTCGGATTCTGAACCAATGTACAAGAGCCATCATTCACAATCACCATATTCTTATCCATGATAAATTCTGAAATTATTTTTCCCCCTCTATTGATAGGGGAGTTGTCCCATATAGGATGGTGAGAGTTAAAATCTCCCATAATAATAACTTTATCTGCATTTATATCTTGCAATAGTTCTTCCATGAGATCAAAAGTAATATTCTTATCTGAGTTAACATATATATTGATAAGAAACATATCACCAACTTGTATAACAATAAATTGAGTAGTTTCAGAGTTATAGTTTTTAACTTTATTAAACAAAATATTATTTTTTATACATGTTGCTACACCACCATAGCCGTCTGCACGATCTTGCCTAATTGTATTGTATGAGGTTAGGGTAAAGTTATAGTTTGTTTTTAACCACGTTTCATTTAATAAAAGGATGTCTGGAGACTCCCTGCGGATTAATGCTATTAAATTATCTTTATTGGAGCTAATACTGCGAATATTCCATTGTATGATTTTAAGATTGAATGTACTTAATATTATGTTCTTATTTGAACTGCTATGGAGGGAGAGACATTGATGATTACGATTAACAGTCAGAGTCCTGACCTAGGTCTATGTTCATACTTGAATTAAGATGATTGAATAAAATGTCTTTGATCATATTCTTATTTTCTAAAGAGGTACTAATAATGAAATTTATGCAACTACTCAAGTCATTACTATGAGAAGAGCGTTGACTAAAATTGCTATTCTGATGTGCACTATCAGGCTGTCTATAATTATAAGTTTGAATCTGAGAAGCATTCTCAGCAGAAGTGGAGGGTATAGATACATAATTTTGTTCTATTGGCCTAGAATTTGGATGATATAAACACTCTTCATGGGCTTTCTTATCGTACCCTTTCTGGATTATTCTTTTCTTTGAAGAGTTATCTGTTAAAGCTTCTTGAAATGATCTTTTAATTGTGTTATTTTGAAAGTAATGCGTTCGCCTATCGGCTGGTTGAACCATGCTATTCTTTTTATTCTGATCTTTTTGAGAATAATTTTTTTTAATTTCTGGAAAATTATTATTATTTAGGAAAAATTCTCCCTTTTGTTTATAATTTTTTTTGCAAGCTTCATTTGCATCATAGAAGGTTATGTTTTCCAACACCATTAGTTCTTTAATATTCTTTTGCCTACTATATTCAGGACATTTTTTTGATATAGACTTATGGTTTTCCTTGCAATAAAAACATTGGGTTTCACATGAAAATTCCTCCACCTCTCCCTCGATATGCTTATCTTCGCCACAATTAAAGCATCTTTCTTTCCCCTTACAATTATGTTTTGTATGTCCATACCGAAGACATCTATAACACTGTGTAACAGGTGGTATATACACTGCGACAGGCCGCTCTAGCCTATAAAATCGAATAGATTTTGGCATAAAGACTCCTTTAAATGTAAAAAGAACCGTACCGGTTGGCTCATATGAAACTTCTTTATTGTCCCTCAAAACTTTTCTATTTAATCTCTTAACTTGAAGAATTTCAACATTATCATTAGCTTGACAACATTTTAACAATTCTTCATCCGTAATGTCAGAGTCAATCTGTCTTACAATACCCTTACAAGTTACAAAATTATATGGGATAAATATTTTATAACCTTTATCTAACAGTATTTTATTTTTCATGAAATTGTTTGCCGCTTGGAAATTTATAAATTCAATAGATATTCTATTTAATCCTTTATTGTTAATTTTTTTGATATCTGTTAAGTTTAGATTAAATATGTCTCTAGCGATTTTTATGTTATTAAATTTCCCTATATTAAAACCAACTTTATCAGTTGACTCCAAATAGACTACGAACGGGCCAAAATCGTTTTTTGAGTAAAAAACTGGTTTTTTATCATCAGAATGCGAAGGCGACCTTGAAATTCTTGACTCCTCTGATTCCATTTCAATATTACTAATATTTAATTTTGTTTTTTTTAAGTTGCCACTGCCACGATCGTGGTCACTACTATACTGGGGGGGCTCGCCCCCCCCTTCGTTAATCATTATTTTAACTCGATCTTTATGAGCCTATGTTAGAAGTAACAAAAGAAAGAAGAAAAAAAAATGCAAACCGCTAATGAGAAAAAATAAGCAAAAGCCTACAGAAACAAAGCTAGCGATGCTCAACTTACCTATCTATAAACGAGCACTAACAATTAACAAAGTTAGGCGGAAAGAAAAGGCCTCTTTTCAGTTAGACAAGCTCAGCTGAGAGAAGCAAAATTTTCGTTGCTGCTACTACCACGGTATTCACAGCACTGTTCATGTCATTTATTCCTAATTTTGCCGTAAGCACAAGAAAATACAAATATTAGAGAAATCACAAGGAGCACCGAAACCAAAATAGTTTGAGAACTGCATCACCTGCTTTTGTACAGGAATTCAGGTGCAATAATGATCCAGTCAAAGTATATCATGAAATGTCAAGTATTGCGGCTGATTTATGGAAGAAGAAATCCAATGTATTGAAGCTAACGACGCAAGAAAGTTTTTAAGCGAATCACTAGTGATTGTAGTTGTGAAAGTCGAGAAGCAAAATACCGTACGCACCAAACGTTGTGCTGAAAAGGCCGGCGTGGTGTAAGGTGATGCTTTTTTTAGGCCAGTATTAAGACACCCTCCTCCGAGGCTGTTGATCGCATTAAGTGCACGGTTAAACTTAAAAATAACGCTCGATGTAAAACCTGTCTTTTTAAATGGTTTACTTTCATAGTCCGTTAATATGAAACAGGCAAATAGTTTTATTGTTATTGTTTATTGTTATTGAAAATATGAACATTTAAAAAAGGTTATTTAAGAACTGAATCAATCGTCCAGGGCAAGCAATGCTAAAATGAAGTTTTGTCTGAATTGGGCCATAAAAAGTTAAAACATAAATCTTTTTGCTTTCTCGAACTCTTATAGAGGTGATAGTTTCTAAAGTCAAATTAAGTTCGGAATTTGAATTGAAATACTTAGATGAACCAAATATATACCTGGCGTTAAGTATCTAAGAGATTACAAAAACTATGTTACTTTCTTAGCTCAAGAAAATTATATAGTCTCGAAAAATTATGGAATGAAAATTTAATAAGGTCAGATATAGATTTAAGTAACTTTAGACTGTTTTATGTAATTAGCAGTATTGACCAGAGCTGAGATAACGATAGCTGTTAATTACTTGAGCAAATATAAAACATAGATACTAAAAAGGTACTGATACGAATGTTTTTTAATTTAGATGGTTTCTTAAATTCTGATTAGGTGAATCAACATGACAGAATACTACGTTACGTATAGAGTGTTGAAAGTTGAAAGTACCGTTTCAAACGAGGAGTTTTATATGGCAGCGGTACTCACACTAAAGGGAGATCCTATAGCACTCGACGAGCGGTGTGTGCGAAGTCCTTGATTTACACGGTTATTGAATAGCTGTAGGTTGTAATTTGGGGAAAACAGATGCCCGAAAGTGAGACTCATAGAGATGTAGTGCGCCAGACAAATGAGTACTTGTAAAGCGATGTTCTAGGTGCTTCCACTTGTACAACGAACGAATGTGATCTTGCTGTTTGTAGTAACTGTCTGATATACTGCTGGGGGCAGGTTGAGGTGGGCCAAATCCTGGAAATATCTACCGTAAAAATATCTGTAAAACAGAGAATTCTCGGCCATATGTCTGCGATGTTCCACACTATCCAGATTCCCAGTCAAGTTCGGGTCGTCAACGAGACGCACAGCACTTTTCTGAATAGCATCCAGCACCTTTAGGGTGTATTTTGGTTCGGCACTCCAAATGTAAGAGCAATATTCTAAGCACGGTCTTATTTGAGCTTTGTAGAGCAAGAGTAGTCGTTATGGTGTATACAGCTTTTTGTTGCGAAATAGCGCACCAAGCTTCTGCGAGACATATTTCGCTTTGTTAGCAACGTGGTCACGCCAGGTCAAATTGCTGTTGACCAAGATACTTAGTAATCCAATTGACGAGGCTGAACAAATGGTCGATTCTGCCATAATGTCAGGGCCCGCTGTATTGGCCTTCTTGGTAAACGTGGCTACTTGAGTTTTTGCTGCACTGAACTGGACCAAATTTCTATCGCCCCAAGTTCGACCTTTTTCCAGATCTTGAGTAATTGTTGAAATCTGCTCCTATCTGCGGTGATAAGTCTCAGTCGCTGCTGGGAGGCAAGGTTATTGTTATTTGCAAAATTGTAAAGAGGATTATTGGTTTCAGGCAGCAGGTGATTAATATAGATTAGGAATAGAGTTGGTGAATGTATTGCGCCCTGAAGCATGCGCAAGCTGGCGAATGTGTCTGAGATGTTTCCATCAACTGCAACGTGCAGAGATCGGTTCTTATAGAAACTGGCAAGCCAGCTGCAGAGAGGGACTGGTGGTCCGCAGGATGACAGTTTGTTGAGCAATCCGTTATGCCAAACTGCGTCGAATGCCATCGAAATATCCAACGCTATCTGTCGAGGTTCTCCGTAGTTCTCAATTGCCCTACTCCATAATATATGAGTGACATAGGGCAATATCTCCTGGCGATGTCTCTTTCAACCCATGTTGGTTATCGCGAATTATTCTGTTGATCTCGGGATACTTGAGTAGTTGCTGATTGAATACACGTTTCAATGACTTTAAGGATTATTGGAAGCAAGGCAATTGGGCGACATTTTTTGGGCGTGGTTTTCTTGCCTTTTTGGGAACAGGTAGCAATCAAGAAGATGGATAAATCCCTTTTCGGTAAGACAGCGAATAAAAGTCTGGAAAAATCGGAGTTAGTTCATTGCTGCAGTTGTTTATTAAGATGGCAGGTATTCGGTCTGGCCCTGATGCCTTTAGCATATCTAGTTCTTTGAGGATTTTACGAAATTCAGGGTGATGAAACTTGACTTGTGCCATGGAGTATTAATGTTGAATATGATGGGGAGAGCCATGCCTTATGGGTCGTTTAAGGTGTAGTGGGATGAAAACATTTTGGCGAGCATGGTTGCTTTTTCCTTGGCTGTAGTCGCGTTCGTCTGCGAAAGGTGGGAGAGGCGTTTTTGTAAACATTGCTACCCACCAGAAATTCCTGAAGACACTAAGGCATTTACAAAGTTTATTCCTGTCCTTTGACTGTGTTTGTCATTAGATCCCAATATTGCATAAGAGATCGAAGCACATTGATACAAGGTACCATTTCGTTCAGGAATGAGTGCCAGAAAATTTACTACGCACGGATTATAACAAAGAGTTTGGCAAGGATTTAGCATTTTGATTTTGTTAAAACTTAGGTTTGATCCTTTAAATTACTTTATATCTCAAAGAATAATTATAAAAAAATATGGTAACACTCTTAATTACTCCGTTAGTATTCGTCTCTTCAAAAATAAGTGGGCCAGTTTTTGCTGATACTCAATTGAGTGGTAGCTGTTCTTCATTAACCTGTTCCTGAGCGAAGTTCTAACAATTTTACTATGACGGTAGGTAGCTGCAGCTGCTAGTTCATTTTAAATAATAATATGCTTGTGAATTTCAAAAGGTTTAATCCTCATTTATTTGACCTAGTTTTGCCAACAAAGTTTAATGAGAAAATTAACAAAATATAACTGCGCTTTGGCATGCTAAATACGGCACCAGAAGCAAACTTCAATTTCATTCTGTAAACTTTATTTTGTGTAGTGAATTGCTGAATATTTAATAATTTGTTTGCATTTGTACATATTAATACATTTATCGAACTGCAATATTTGGTTTTGAAAATAGTAAATCAAGAATTGCTAATTGATTAAAAAAGGTTTAGTTGGTAAGCTAATGATTGATTTTCGGTCCCACATCTCATCGATTGTGCATACAACACGATAGATTAGGCTTTCCGGAGCTTTTAGATGAAATTGTGAGGTAGAACATTAGTAGTGTGGACAGTTATTAATAATGAAACATGTTAAGAATTCGGGCCCAAGATGTGAAAAGTATTTTAGGAATCAGTCATCGATGGGGGGAAACTGGTAAATAAATTAGGAAATCCTTTCAGACAGGGTTCACCAAGTGAAGATCAGTTTTGATATTCCAAATTGAAACCTGTTATTTAGACATTTTGTTAAAAAACTTGGAGTGGATATACGTGAATTTTTTTTATATCTATCGTTAGTTAGTTGGGGTTATTAGAGTTAGTTGGGAAGAAATATTAGTGTGACAAGAAACATGATATGAAATACGATCTTGTATTGAAAATGTCCCACTTTTTGCACCTTTCTAAGAGCAAACTTTATCCATTGGATGCAATTTTGAACCTAAGGCCGTTGATAGATAAAGTGAAAAAAATATGTTTTATTTCTTTAATACTAGAAGCGTTTATCCTGCGAAACCTCATGCAAGTTGAGTTGCCTTAACACTCTTTTAGAGTATAGTATCGGATGTACCAGATTAACAATCCGCCTTGCTTCCAAGAATATGGAATCTTATTTGACATATCATTGTTGTAATACTACTAGCAGAAACATTTGAGCCTGTCATTGATGAAAATGAAAATATTATTATTATTATCCGATGAGTGGATAATAAAACCGCGAGAAAAATACCCAAGTGTCACGTCTATCCAGTATTGCCAAATTCAATCAGTTAATGAAGGGGACTGATCAAATGGATGAACATCTTTCTTTTTTTTTTATGGCAGTGGCACACACACTAAAGGTAGATCCTATGGCGCTCGACGAGCGGTGTGTGTGCGAAGATGTTGATTGACACGGTTCTTGAATATTTGTAGGTTGTAATTAGTGGGAAACAGATGTCCTGGAAGTGAGTTCCACAGTGATGCAGTGCGCCAGACAAAGGAGTTCTGGTAAAGCGATGTTCTAGGTGTTTCTAGTT
>JAEQML010056256.1:0-34380 GCA_016904865.1 Pissodes strobi
ATATACAAAACTAAAAACTGGCATAGCTCTCGTAATATTCATATTTAGTGGAAATAAAAAAATACTTATCGATTTTTTTCACAGTTGTAATAAAAAATATTCAGTTTAATTGCTCAGGAATCTTCCTAATAACTCTTAAATGTTTTAAGGTTTTCATGAGCATGTAGACATGTATATAGCCTTAAGAATTTTGTATCTTGGTACATACTACCTACACATTTTGTATTATTGGCTTTTTCCAAATATACTACTACTACTACCTAATGTAAGTTAATGTAAATAAAACGTTTATATCATGATGTTTTGTTTTAATAAACCTTTCTTTGCCCCAATGTTATTTTAGCTATTCAACAAACAAAAATTCATATTTTAAAAAACTAAAAAAAATGTGTATTTCTTGCCTACAGATTGTGGTATGTAACGTGTGAATGCAAAATACTTTAACATTACAAATCTCTTTTAAAAGTAGTACCTATTCAAGACTAACTTAAAGAGAAAGTAAAATTTAAGGCAAACGCATATAAAAAGGGTTTTATTAGGAGGTGCTTCCAATTTTTAATATTTTTGAATCAAAGGGATGATTTTAAA
The DNA here is from genome assembly GCA_016904865.1 of Pissodes strobi. Lineage (NCBI taxonomy): Eukaryota > Metazoa > Arthropoda > Insecta > Coleoptera > Curculionidae > Pissodes > Pissodes strobi. The sequence continues at coordinate 589 of JAEQML010056256.1, forward strand.
AAATATATATATTTGAAAATTTACAAGTTTCAGTGCTGCGCCTGTGTTACACCAGATTTTACAGCCTAAAATCATTCCAATTTTCTTGGTCATAAAATTATTTTGGGCAAACTAGTTAATATTTTTAACAAAAAAAATGCACGCCACACATAAAGAATGTGAAAATTAGGTAGGTACCAAAATATTTGGTAGTATTTTTTTTGCATACCTATCAATGGTTTATTCCTTAAACATAATTATATACTTACTGCCATATTTTTACATTTTTTAATTGGTCTTTGTGTCGCCCAGGGACGAGGAAAGAAATAGTTTTTTTTTTTTTTTGTCTCCAAAACAAAGCAAGATTCGGAAAAAATAGCAAACGTTGTATATTTTATCGGTTGGTCTATTCTATTTCTTTTAAAAACCAATGGCTTGCAATTTTTGTGTTAAATATATCATCTATCAACTTGCTTTTAAATTTTTGGTAATATATACAACGGCAAAAATATTTTTCCCAATTCTTAAAATCCGGACCTGTCGCTTATTCGCGGCCATGCGGTGATGAAGCACGTGGAATCGATCGATAACCTGCTAATTGAAACTGCGCAGTCTCAGAATTACCTTCTTTTGTTTACATCTGGAGGCGCATGAATCAGTATGATTTGGATCGCTTTGTGCTTATCCATATATGGAGATCGGTGCACATAGGTTGTGTCGGTTTTATAAATGTCCTTTTTTTCATTAGAAAGGGGGGTGCCCTATAGAGTAGTTTAAGCCAAAAAAAGTCGGAGGATCCGCCACATTTGAGCCGAAAAAATGCCCCCAAAGTTAGAGTTTTGACCCAAATTTTCAGCACCACTTCACAAAAGCAACAAAAACATAGACAAAACACAGCTGAAAGTCAATTCTGGGGTGAAGATATTGGCTGTGTCTAACGCAATTCAGCCATTGAAGCCGCTGCATGATTTTGACGTTAGACACCTAGGCTGCATGCAGCCGCTTTTTGAAGCGGCTGCAAGAAAATCCAGTGAAATGATTTTCGCTGAATGCTGCCGACAGCGATTCAGCGCTACCGAATTGTAGGTTATATGCGGGTTTGTTATTTGTTTTATTTTAGATTGTGATATTGTGCAAGCAAAATTGACCTGCCGAAAAAAGAGGAAGCTGGCAAGAGCTGATCCAGTGTGAAAATTAAAAAACTGTTTTACGTTCTTCCCTGTGCTTTCAAGGTTTATCGATGTTGTTTCGCCCATTTCCATGCAAATTCCAATTACGATGTGGTCGGCAGTGCTCGATAAATTTGATACTTCATGAGTTACGGAGTTATATAACTCTGAAGATGTATCTTTCGTAAATAATTCCAAAATAAAATCTTTCATACTGAGAAATTGGTCAATTATTATTTTGATTTGTTTGTACACAGTACAAATAAATTATGACAGTCGGTCGGACACTCCACTCCACTCCACCTCAAAAGCCGTCTAACAGAATCGAAAACGCTGAATGCAGCGCTTTAAATTGTGTGCTTTATCGCTGAATTGCGTTAGACACAAGCAGTAACTAGCTCTTGCATAGAACGAGAGACCTACGTTTTGTTCCGATCCTAATTTAAAACGATTCATAGCCCCCCATTAAACAAAACTAACATTTTTACTTATAATTTGGAATTGTATGTGTGTGTGTGTGATATAAAATGAAAAATGGCACTGATCTTGCGACCAACTTGCCAGCCCACCCCTCGGTCCGGCGCTTAGGCAGAGACACAGCTACCCTTGTGCTTGCGTTACACGTAGTTCCAGTTTGAGGGGCCTTGTATTCTGGGGAGGAGCTCCAGTATGTCGGGCATGTGCCCCTGGTGCTCCCGATTATTGCACGAAATTAAAATCTATTGAACGGCACAGATAGAAATATACTTTCTTCTGGCTAAATATCAATGAACGGCACAGACTACCCTGGCTATGAGGTCCGATTCTTCCTCGGGGAGCAAAACGATCATTGAACGATTACCACGTGCACGCCCAATGGCCTGTGCCAAAGGGGACAAAAGAGCCGTTACTGGACGACGTTATCTCGATCGAAGACGAACCGGAACTGTAAATTCCTCCTTTTTACTGTCAAATGTCACAATAGCCGAAACAGATATTTTTACGAAGGCACACTGTTGCCAGACTCCCACAGGAGCAATTCAGCTTTCGCGGACAGCATGGCACCGTCATGCTGGCCGCGAAAATAGCGACCGACGTCTACAGAGGTTTCAGGAACAAACAGTCAACCGCCCTCTTACTACTTGACATCGAGAAGACTTTCGACAGGGTGTGGCACGATGGGTTGCTGTACAAGTTGTTGGCAATCCACAACATGCCCCTGTACTTGACAGCACTCATCGCGTCATACCTTGCCGGGCGAGCCTTCACGACTAAAATAGGCAATAAACTCTCAGCCAGTAGGAACCTACTCGCGGGGGTGCCTCAAGGAACTGTATTATCGCCGCTATTGTTCAATCTTTATATAGCAGATATCCCGTCATGTCCAAATACCCACAAAGTTATATTTGCTGACGATACAGCAATTTATTCCCTTAATCCTCAAGCAGAGCTGGCTAAGGAAAATCTCCGGGAACACATGGATATTCTTGTTCCATACTATGAGAGGTGGAAGATAACGCTCAACCGCTCTAAAACCGAGCTAATTATCATCACTCGAAAGAGAAAAGACATTAACGTCACCCCTCTCATGTTAGGAAACACTCCTATACTCCCACAACCGAAGGTGAAGTATCTAGGCATCACCCTAGACAACAAACTTAATTTTAGCCGGCATATACAGGCAATATCATCAAAAAATGCAATGGTAAAAAGGGAACTAACATCACTTGTGACAGCCAGGTCATTCCTTAGTCCTGGTAATAAACTAATCCTATACCGCGCCATCATCCGGCCAGCTCTCCTCTACGGCTCACCAGTCTGTCGTTCCGTAGCCAGGACTCATAAAAAGAAGTTACAGGTTATGCAAAACAACTATCTCAGAGCTGTATTTTCTTTAACCCTACGGGACCGCATCAGAGCAGAAGACCTGCATGCGTGGGCGAAGATGGAATACATCGAAGAGTACATCGACGCCCTCGCATGTAGGTTTTTTGAAAGGCAGATCGCGGGTTCCCCGCTCACTGCCAATATAGCAAATGAACGCTATGATCCCGAAAATCCAGTCTCCCATGGAACAATATACCGTGAAATCTCATTATATTATAAACAGCTCATGCCTCCATAAGACAGGAACCTTTGGGAATCAAAGTTCAAAAGGCTACTTTCGAAAGTACTCGAAAACTATCCCTTTAGCTCATTTTAACATCTAACCTTTTCAACAGTATCAGGAGCACAGAAACGCAAACCAATAAGGTAACTTGCGCGCTCTGTCTCCTGCCTGGCCAATCCACGGCGTTCGGAAGCGTGGGCGGGACTTATTAAGGGAGCTGGCCGGCGTATAAATACGCACTCTTGCCGATCACAACACACACGATTCCTAGCCACTGAAGCATCCGTGTCTCCGTAGCCGATACCGTGAGACTCGTTCTAAGCGACCTGATATCATTACTATACTTGAATAGACTTAACACAGTTAAGTCCCAACTCTCTTGTACGTAGCTTCTTTTGTATTATGTCTTAATTACATGTTGTAAATATGGTTGGTTTCTTTGATTTGGCTCTGGTCCTAAAAGGCCAATTTGCCAGTGCACCCTTCGTCCGGCGCTTAGGGAGAGGTAGAGCTACCCTTCTACTTCCGTTACACGTTATTCCAGTTTGAAGGGCTTTGTATTCGGGGTGGTGACCGCGACGTTGACGGGCTCTGGACCCTGTCACGACCACCGACTTTTCACACACACAAATAAAAATCTATGAAAGGCACGACTGACTAATGCAAGGAGGTTTCGCGTGCTGCAGGTATAACCTTTTCTGTCAGAGACTCCAAAGTCCAGAATCCCCGCATGAAAAAACCACGACCGCCCTCAGGCCACGCTACCGCGCACAAGGACAAAAACCCGGAGTCCTAGTAGGAATCACCCCCTACTACGCGTCCCACCCCCTATACCCTCCCGACGGCTCGACTTTCCAGCCCCCCAAACGAGGAATTTCAACACGTTTTCTAAGCAAACGCTTTCACTTCCCGTGCCGAATTCTGTAATCCGTTTCCAACGTGTTGGTCCCTCGACGGCAGGACCGGATGAAAGGCACAGACTACCCTGGCTATGAGGTCCGATTCTTCCTCGGGGAGAAAAACGATCACTAAACGTTTACCACGTGCACACCCAATGGCCTGTACCAAAGGGGACAAACGAGCCGCTACGGGACGACGTTACCTCAACCGAAGACGAACCGGAACTGCATGTTGTAAATATTGTAAATAGTAATTTTAGCATTATGGCGCCCTGTTCCGTCAGAAGAGTTTTAAGTAGGGTTTTTCCATAAATTTTCCCTACATTCACCCTCCTTTCTATGCATAAATCATAAAGCATGTACACTTAAACAGCAGGCTTTATGCCAATCATAGCAAATCTTAGGACTTTGAAGGGGTAACCCACGAAAAGTGCAGCACAACCTAAACAGTACCACACGCCTAGTAATTAAGTAGGTTTGTTATCGACCCCCTAAGGGTGCCACTATCTGCTGGCCACTGGCAGTGAGGTAACACTGCCCGGCATAACAGCAGAGTAGATCATTGTCAAATTGTCATGCCTAAGCTAGTTGTGTAGTTATTAATCATTGTAATATCAAATAAATATATTCCAAGTTTCCAAGTGTTGCCAGACGTTTACTGAAGTTTCGTCAGCAACATATTTTATGAGTGTCTCGCGAGAGCTTTACTTTGGCTGCCGTCAAGGTAAAAGCGTCTCCAACGCAATCTAGTGTACGTTGACTCGAGCGATTTCATTCGATGTCTTCGCGATGCAATCAATTTGGAGCAAGAGTCTAGAGGTTTAGGTCTCAATTCTGTGGCTATCAGCGGCGGCTCGGGTTCAAACCCCGTTGCTTTTTTTATTTTTTTTTACGGTTAAGTTTCTAAACAGTTTTTTTCTTGATTTTGGGTATGTCTTGGGTTACGTTTGGGTTAGCACCTGGTTAGTTTCCTTTTCTTGAGCCCCCGTAGCGAGCGGAGGGCCATGCGAAAAGTGAAATATTACCTATTGTAATATATATACAGCAGCTTGCATGTGTTTCCGCGAATACATTCACAAAGAATCTCCTGAATTTGATATCTGTCTCCGCATTTGTAACATTCGACCTTGACGGCAGCCAAAGTAAAGCTCTCGCGAGACACTGCTCATTTTTCAGGTGCGCCATGAGTGTCTCTTTCTTTCTTATATTTATATTCGTGAATGAATACAAATGCACACTGATTTTACGAATGAATTACTAATCCATTCGTAAAATCAATGTGCATTTGTATAGACACTCATTGGATTAAACTATTCCTATGTATGTAAATATTCGCAAATATTTCACTTTTTATATGGCCCTCCGCTAGCTTCGGGGGCAACCTGTTGTATATTTGTAATTCTTTTATTATATTCACTTCTAATCAATTTCCCGATTCTATTGACAAACACTTGTTATCCTACCAACCATCCCCCCAGTCACTATGTTAGTTTGTATATAAATAATTATACAGTTTATAAAGAATGTAACTATCTAACACCTCCCCCTCTTATAACGAAACATTGCAATTTAAAACAAATGAAAATCATTAAAACTTGAGGGAACTTTCCTATCTCTTTGTGGACTGATGGCATTTGACTCTTTAGAATGCCCTTCTTTGATTTGAGATTCGGAAAGATCTGAAAGTGGTATATGCCCATGCGCTTGTCTTGTACACCTTGCCATAAAGCAATTTTTTAGAACCTGTATACTCTTTGACCCTCTTTGAGCACTCTGCACTCTTACCTTTGACACATTCACCTCCTCATTCACCCCAGAATCACTAGGTAACATCATTTATGTCTGGGGACAGCTCATAACTTTGAGCCGTCAACTGCTCTTATGTACTAAGGAGGTCTAGCCCTCCTTATTATGTACTTCGCGAATTCGCGATACAACCAGTCGTCTGTATGTGCTCTGGTGGTCTAGAGGTCTGCATGGTTGGCCTTCACTTCGGCGACTCGAGTTCAAACCCCGTCAGTTTTTTTTTATTTTTTTAAGGTTATATTTCTAAACAGTTTTTTCTTGATTTTGGGTATGTCTTGGGTTAGTTTGGGTTAGCACCTGGTTAGTTTCCTTTTCTTGGGCCCCCGTAGCGAGCGAAGCTAGGCAATTTAAGATCCTTTACAGGCGTAGCCGACTATATCAAAATCGGCCTCTCCTATTGGTCGATCCGCATAGCCCTCCGCTCGCTACGGGGGCTCGAGAAAAGGAAACTAACCAGGTGCTAACCCAATCTAACCCAAGACATACCCAAAATCAAGAAAAAACTATGTAGAAACATTATCTTTAAAAAAATAATATAAAAAAGCAACGGAGTTCGAACCCGTGCCTTCCAGGTGGGACCCAACTGTCTAAACCTCTACACCACGCGAGCTCTTGCGACAAATTGATTGCATACGAGATGGATCGACCAATAGGAGAGGCCGATTTTGATATAGTCGGCTACGCCTGTAAAGGATCTTTAAATGCCGAAGCGAGCGGAGGGCCCATAGAAATAGGACTCCTATTTCTATGGGAGGGCCATGCGAAAAGTGATTTTAGGCAACCCACATTACTCTGCTCAGAGTTATGGGACTGTTCCTAGATTCTTGTGGTAACATCAAATCTATTCTGCTTTTAATTTGTCTTCCAAAAATCAATTTTGAAGGCGAGAGATTTGTTGTAGAGTGTGGCATAATACGATACTGTAGTAAAAACTTTTGTATTGAAGAATGTAAATCAAAACTTGTTATAACGCAAATATTTCAAAGATTTTTTAAATGTTTGAACAAAACGTTCAACTTGGCCATTTGTAGAAGGATTATATGGTGCAGTAAACCTATATACTACTCCATTTAATTTTAGAAAATTTTGAAATTCTTTCGAGCCATCTGTTACAAAATATTTTGGAATACCAAAACATGCAAAAATTTCTCTATATTTTTTAATAGTACTTGAGGCTGTAATATCCTTCATAATACGAACTTCAGGCCATTTTGAAAATGAATCAACTGATATAAAAAAATTGTAACCCATAAATGGACCAGAAAAATCTGCATGTACCCTTTGAAAAGGTTCAGATGACGGTTCCCAAATATCAAGTTCTGCTTTTGCAGGGTTATTTCTAACTTCATTACAATTACGGCAGTTTTTAGCCACGTTTTCTATACTTGAATCAATATCAGGCCACCAACAATGACCTCGGGCTACCCTTACTTAATGCATCAAGAATTTTTATCAAATTAGGATCAGACTTAGTAGCTTCAGCTGACATTGCAGTAGATACGGGTAAAGTTTCAATTTGATCTACTTCAAAAACATCAACTACGTCTGACAAACCATCATTACTCCCATTTGTAACAGGTAATCGAGATAAACAATCTGCGTTTGCATGTAATATTGAACTTTTGTACTTATAATACTATAATTGAAACCCTGTAAAAAGAGAGCATAATGTGGCATTCGCATCGCAGTATACACTGGTAAACCTTCCGTTGGAGAAAAAATTTTAATCAAAAGTCTTATGATCTGTACTAATGTATGAACTGGCATTCGTTGCAACAAGTAATGTCATTTTTGTATCAAAGTGCAATAGAAAATTATCGCTTTGGAAGGCAGCTTTCGCATTTAAAATGATGCTTCACACACTTTTGACCAAGTAAAGGGAATATCTTTGTAAGGCAATTTATTAAGAGGATAAAATATAGAACTTAAATTCTTAATAAACCTACCGTAATAATTAATCATGCCTATAAATGTTCGTAGTTCAGTAATTTTTGTAGCAGATTTATGAATTCCAAATTTGTCAATAACATAACCAAAATAGTTAATTTTATCTTTAAAAAAATCACTTTTCTCAATATTCACTCTGATATTATAATGTTTTAATCTTTGAAAAACAGATTCAAGTCTTTGTAAATGAATTTCATCTAAAGGGGCAAAAATTTTAATGTCATCTAGAAAACCAGAAACTTCTTGTATATGACGTAAAATGTTTTCAATTTCTCTCTGCCAAATTTCAGGCGCTGATGCAATTCCATACAGAAGCCTGTTGCAGCGAAACAAACCTTTATGTGTATTCACCGTAAGTAAATGTCTGTCTTCAGGGCATACCTCCATCTGTAAGTTAGCCTGTCGCAGATCAATTTTAGAAAAAGTTTCCCCACCAGCCGTGGATGAGAAAAGTTCATCTATGTTTATTGAGAATTGAGTGTCGTGTAACTGAAAAATCGCCACCCAAACGTACTTTATTATTGTTTTTTAAAATAGGTACCACTGGTGTGGTCCATTCTGAAGAATTGACTTTTTCAAAAATACTGGCTTCTACTAAATCATCTAACTCTTTTTCAACCAGAGGTATCAATTTGAATGGCATTGTACGAGCTCTCAAAAATACGGGCCTAGCATTAAGTTTTAGAATCAATTTAGCTTGAATGCCTGTAATTTTCGATAGTCCCGATTCAAATATACTCTGATATCTTTTAAACATGCAATCTAATTTTTCCTGCGTAAAGCTAGAATCCACTCTCTACCTAGCAAAGGTTGTCGGTCTAATTTAGTTAAATAGGTATACATTAATTTTCTTAGTAATAATATTTTGATATGTCGCATCTACTTCAACGTAACCTATAATTTTAATTGAAGTTTTGCAATAACTTACAAGTCTTAAAGTAGTATTGATGATGGACGAACCAGGAAAAAGAGACATGAAATGATCCTTACCCATTAATGTCACAGCCGCGCCACTATCGACCTCGAATTTGATCATTTACTTGAGCTGTATCAAAATATTTTTCCCTGTATTCCTCTTGTTCCACCTGTAAAATTTCTTCCACCTGATTAGCCTGAGTAGACTTTTTTTTACAAACTTTTTGCAGATGTGCCCGAAGGCCACATTCTGGACACTGAATATTTATATTCATCTTGCATTCTATAGCCAAATGTTTACCACCACACCTATAACATTTAATATTTGAACTAGAAAATGTATTTGAAAAAGAATTTGACATATTATTTTTCTTGAATTTATCCTTCGATTGCTTTGGTTTTTCTCCCAAAAAGTTCACCTCCTTTGAATAGCTTGCGTAATTTGAATTTCTGATTTACATCTTTTTCTCAACAGTTCCATACTGGTGGCGATCTTGACAACCTTGTTAAAATCCAAATCTGACGTTTCCACGAGCCTGGACTGGATCATTTTACTTGCAATCCCAAAAACGAACTGATTTCGTAGTGCAGTTTTAAGGTAGGAACCAAAATTACAGTATATTGAAATTGCTTGTAAGGCTACTACAAATTCCTTTAAACTTTCATCCCCCATTTGATGTCTTTGATAAAACCGAAAATTGTGAGCAATTTCTAAAGGCGCACGAGGGTAAAACTGTTCTAATTTTTTCTAAGAAACTTTTGGTATAGGGATCTTCTGGTGATATTTTGTCACACATAATTTCCAAAGATTTGTTCCCAATGTAATGTAATAAATATGGAACACCTAAACTATCTATAATTTGAAAAACTTTGCACGCCTCGCCTTCTAGTTTCTGTAGCCACCGCTTCCAATTCATATTTGCAGGGTCAAAAGGCTCAATATGAAAAGATGTTTGTACTTGTACTGTAGCGGATGTATGTTGATCTTCAATCGGCATTGTTCTTTTGTAAAGAAACTTCCTTCTTCCTCGTCGCCAGCTGTTGTGTATTTGTAAACGGTACTCGAATTAGAATACTAAAATTCGCTGGAGTCTTTTCAGTAATTCTTTTATTATATTCACTTCTAATCAATTCCCCGATTCTATTGACAATCACTTGTTATCCTACCCACCATCACCCAGTCAGTATGTTAATTTGTATATAAATAATTATACAGTGTATAAAGAATGTAACTATCTAACACAACCAAACAAAACTAACCCAAGGCCTGCCCAAAATGAAGAAAAAAAAAACTAAAAATAATTTGCATTTTCAACTGACATTTTTTTTTTCATTTTGGGCATGTCTTGGGTTAGTTCCTGTTCGTGGACCCTCCGGAGCGAGCGGAGGGCCATGCGCGAAGTGAAATATTGGTAGAATGATAAAAAAATTACTAAATATCTGCGCAAATCAAATATATTAAAATATATTATTATTACTTGACTTTATGCATTGTCCACTCCCGATATGAAAATGGGCAACTTTTGGCAACACTGTATCCGACCTTTGCCGTCGCCTGCTAAATTTCCTTATTTTCATGTTCTAATTTCATTATTTTCACGTTACACCTGGGGAAGTAGTATTGGACGTTTTGTCGTTTTAAGTCAATTTAGCCTGAAAACCGAACTTTGGGGGGTATTTTTCGGCTCAAATATGGCGGATCCTCCGATTTTTTTGGCCTAATCTACTCTATAGGACACCCCCTTTCTAGTAAAAAAAGAAAATTGCCAACATCGACACAACCTATATGTCACCAAACCCTAAATAATTAATACACTCAGTATTATAATGAAACATATAGAACACTTTAAGGGAGGAAAAAATAGGTATCTCACATTAATGTTATGGAATGGTTTTTGTCAGTTTTCTCAGTTAATTTTAAAGATCGAGCTATCAAACCTGGAATCGGTAACGAACAGACTACCTGATAAATAAACTGTATACAGTGCAAACTATTTACAAAATCATTTCATACATTAATATTTTTTGACAACTCTTCGTTGATCATTTATTTGTTCCGCCAAGAAATCCTGACGGTTCATGAAAACAGTAGTATTCTACTTTGATAATAATTTAAAGCTTTTTCTAGCTCTAAAAATAAAAGCGCTAGAGGTGCTCCAAAACATATGGAAAACCCTGTACTCTGTACTACAATGAGATTTATGATACATATTTTTCATTAAGATACGAGTTTATAACCAAAACCATTTGGTTGATATCAAAGATTGCCATGATCATGAGCATAATACGATCTTTTACAGCCCTACGGCACTATGCTATATTAGCCGCTTCTGATTGGTGGGTTAACGTCACTTTAGAGTATTGTTAACTCTTCACGCATGGCCCTCCGCTCGCTTCGCTCGCTCCGGGGCGCAACTACACAAAACTAATTGAAACTAACCCAAATTTACAAAAAGAAACAAACATAACCTTAAAAAATAAAGAAAACATGTCTTGCCTCCGACGGAAACTGAACGTGTGCCGTCCGTAATGCAAACACAGAATCTGACCACTAGACTAACTAGACCTGTGGCAGCAAATTGACTGGACCGTAGTAGATAAAATGAATGTGACGTTAATCCACCAATCAGAAGCGGCTAATATAGCACAGTGCTGTATGATTTTAAAGGATCTTAAAATGCTGATCATGAAATTTAAAACTTATCAATTTTGACAGCTCATAGTTACTATTTATTTAATAAACTTTGAAAGCTAAAGTGCTATTTTTCATTATATGATTGGTCGAAGAAAAAATGTTTAATGTGTATTAAGACATTCGCATTCATTACCACACTGGACTACGCCGACTACGGTTCGGGTCGTAATTATTATCTATAGTAAAAATAGTGTATGCAACTCACATTTAATCGCTATTAAGACCCTGGTGTTCGTTACGACACTCGCCTACGGATCGTATCGTAGCTTTCATACTTGTGTCTTAATAGCTATCGTTATAAATGCTCATTCCATATTAGGCTACTATGTGCACGAAGCAGATTATGTCAGAACTATCACGTTTAATGGCTATTAAAGGCACTCGCATTTATTACGACACTCGCCTACAATTCGGGCCGTAATTCATACTGGTATCTTAAAAGCTATCATTAAATGCTTATTGCATAATATACGATTATGTTCACGAAGCAGATTTAATTCGTAATAAAAAAGTACTGGTATTAAAAAATGCCTTAACCTTTCAGTGCGTAGGCGAGACACAAAGTGCTCCATTCTCAATAAAGCTGTCATAAGTTATTTCCTTTAGTCACGTACATAGAATAAGGTTATGTCACGTATAATCGCTTTTCCCACCACTTTGCCCGTACCACATCAGATTGCTTCAGAGTTGCACGCGCATCACATTGTTGAGCAACATGTCTAATATTATACTTCACGCATGGCCCTCCGCTCGATACAGGGGCGCAACCAACGAAAACTAACTCAAGGCATGTCCAAAATCAAGAAAACTTTTTACACATAATATTAAAAATAAAAAAAACACATCTTGCCGCTGGAATCGAACCCGGACCGCCGTATCGGAGACACAGCATCCAACCACTGAGCTACGAGACCAGTTCACAGCAATTCGCTAAACTCTAAAAATATGGTGTTTGTCAACCATGCAATGCGCGTGCAACTCTGAAGCCATCTGATGTGGTACGGGAAACGTCTACTGCTTTTCCCCACCTAACCTACCACTGGCTATGCCAGCCAGTGTTGGCTATGGTCAGTGTTGCCAGAACGAGTACAATCGTACAAATCTAGTACTTTTTGTAACAATGATACAACACTAGTATATTCTAAAAATTTATGACATAATGGCTGTTTATGTACCAAGGGATTTACTAAGATGATTTCGCCCAAAGAGCGACAATCCAGCCCGAGGGATAGATATGGCTCGATGGGCGTAATCATCTAGTAACGCCAGTGGCGCATACAAGATTTAATATTTGACTTCACACAAAATAAAAAGTATAGGGTTGTCCAACGAGGACTAGACAAGGCGATTTTTTGACTTTCCCTGTACTTTTATAAAAAAACTGAAATAGCCATTTTATGTAAATTTTATCCCGCGAATTCGGATATGTTCAGCAAAAAACAATTGAACAACAATTAAAAGTGCTAGGGGTCACTTTGATATTTTTTTGAAATGGAACTACTACATTTTTGGACTCTCTAGAAAATTCACATTTTGTGTGTAATATCCTATACCTATCTTTAGCTGTTTACCAAATATTGACAGTTGAAAGTCGGGCATTTTGACACTTTGACAGGTTCTAATAGTTATTTATGTACCAAGGGTATTAAGTAGATGTTTATGCCCTGAGGGCGACAATGTTACAAACCCGAGGGCCTCTGGCCAGAGGGTTTATAAGTCGCCCGAGGGCGTACACATCTATTAATACCCGTGGTGCATACAAACTTTTATGTCATACTAGTTCGTTATTGCATTCACAATATGTAAATATTTAAAAAAATACGAATTCAATTCAATTATTTGGGTCCATAAAGTGTACTTTATGCCCGCGCGGGCCATAAAGTGGACTTTATGCCCGCACGGGCATAAAGTAATCCATTATGTAAATGGTATCTAAGGTATAAAAACACAATAATGTACTGGTATGACATAAAATCAGTAAAATCTAAACCGCACGAGATCAAAGAAAACGGTTTGCATAAGCTATCGAATGATAGTAACTTTTAACCGGAGGTTTAAAAGTTCCGGTTAATTTTATCCGCAGGTTAAATTCGAAGATACTGTCATTCGATAGTTTATGAAAACTTAAGATAGGAATGTGCAAACCGTTTTTTTTTTATCTGGTGCGGTTTAGATTTTAGAGCCTGTCAGAGTGTCAAAATACCCGACTTTCAACTGTCAATATTTGGTAAACAGCTAAAGATAGGTATAGGATATTATACACAAAATGTGTTTAGATTTTTCTAGAGAGTCCAAAAATGTAGTAATATGCAGGGTGTTCCATTTAAAAAAATATCAAAGTGACCCCTAGTACTTTTATTTGATGTTCAAATGTTTTTTGCTGAACATACCCGAATTCGCGGGAGAAAATTATATAAGATGGCAATTTCAGTTTTTTTTTTATAAAAGTACAGGGAAAGTAAAAAAATCGCCTTGTCTAGTCCTCGTTGGATAACTCTGTACAAACTGGGATATATTTTTACCAAGCGGCACTTTGTCGTATGTCCAAAGTTGACATATACACTGTGGGCCAAATTAAATTAGAACTTTTTTTAATGCTTAATAACTTTTTTATTTTGCAAGTTTTTTTTTATCATTTTTGGATATGTTATGGCCTAATGTATTGGGACCAAAAAGTACTTTGCAAAGCGAGTCTATTTCAGTGGTGTACAGAATAAGGGATATTTTTCAAAACCAAATTTTTTTGTAAAAACAACCAACTCGGTTTTCTGAGCACGTTTTTAAGTTTCCACCTATTATAATATGGATTTAAGAGAGTTAGATTTTTATTTATTTATTTGGTGATCATCAGGGATACAAACAGGTACAAACCCAATCAATGTATCCAAAGTATTATATAAACGATTGTCGTAAAAAAAAATATTAACTTATATAGTAATAAGAAACAATAGGTAAGCAATTCATAAGAAGTTATGGACCAATCGTGAGATTAATGCAGGAAAGCATAACATGTAACTATACACAAACAAAATTCAAGAAATATTGTTTTTCAAAATGTTCTTAATGGTGACAGCAGACATAGAAAACATATCAATTATATTACTATAATCATTAGCACTTCTCACTATTCTACACAAAGGGGAATTCTGCGAGCAATTCGTTCGCCTAAATGGAATATTGAATATATGACTTAATCTAAGGTTAACCTGAGGTACATTAAAAACTATCAACGAGAGAACATCAGAACTTTTTAAATGGTTGTTAATTATTTTATACAAAAATAGTATGTCTGATATGGTTCTTCTAGCAGACAAAGATGGAATATGGAAGCGTTGTCGAGCCACGGCAATATCATCAAATGGATTTTGATAATTAGCTTTAAACGCAATAAATTTTAAAAACTTATTTTGTATATGTTCCAATCGGTCCACATACACAGCGCATCTCGGATTCCAAATAACACTACCAAAATTTAGTTTGCCAAGCACTAGCGAGTAATACAGACAATTGATTGATTTAATATTTGAAAAAAAAAACCGCGCATTTCCGCAAGACGTATCCCAGCAATCTGGAAGAGTGAGCAACTATCATGTCGACATGTAAATCAAACCCTAGTTTTGAGTCAAGAATGATTCCTAAATCTCGAACATGGTCTACTCTAGGAAGAGTGGTATTGCCTACTTTGTAATTGAAAATATATTCGTGTTTATTGCGAGTAAATATAATTGATGTGCATTTGCTTAAATTAAGGAACAAACTATTTTGGTCGCAAAACTTGATCACCCTGTCCAGGTCGTCCTGAATATTTTGGCAGTGAGTGAGAGTATGTACCTTTTTAAAGATTTTGAAGTCGTCCGCATATAGTAAGAAGTTGCAATGATGAAAGCAAGATTTAATTTGGTTTATATATATATAATGAAGAATAATGGCCCCAAGTGTGATCCCTGGGGAACTCCAGACGTTGGTCGAAAAGAGTCAGAGTAGTAACCTTGAAGGGACACAAACTGTTCTCTATCTTTAATATACGACTCTATCCATTTTAGAAGGCTGCCGCCCACACCGACCTCAGCAAGGCGAGCAAGCAAGATGTTATGACTTATTTTATCAAATGCCTTGCTGAAGTCAGTGTAAATGGCATCCACCTGTATTCTATTGTCAAGATGTTCGTGGAGGTACTCAGTATAGAGAAATAAATTGCTTTCAAGCGATCGACCTCTATAAAAGCCATGCTGCTCTGGTCTTATTATGTTTTTTAGTAGATTGAAGAGATACTCATAAATCAGTTTTTTGAAAACTTTTGCTACTATTGATAATTTACTAATTGGGCGATAATTTTTAACATCTTTTCGTTGCCCACCCTTGAATATTGGGATAAGCATGACAGATTTCCATCTATCAGGAAACTTTCCAGAATGTAAAGAAAAATTATATAGCAATGTAAGTGGTTCCGAGATCGCTAATGCAGCCCTTTTAATAAAAATTGAGGGAAAATTATCGGGCCCTGCGCCCTTTTTAGAGTCGAGACTCAGGAGGACGCGAGACACCTCCGATGTAGTGAGCAGAATATTTTGAAGGTTAATATTATTTATTAAATGATTCTCATAAGACTAGTCAAAATTGTGCCTTTCGGGCTCAAAAACACTTGCAAAATATGAACGGAACAAGTTAGTGATATCCTTTCCATTTTCAGCAGTCCTGTTCTCCCAACAAATTTCATTGGGTATTTTACTTACACACTGTTTTTTTATGGATGCATAACTCCAAAATCTATTGGGATTATTGAACAGGTTGCTTTCCACAGACCCAATATAATTTTTATAATCTAATTCAATTATAATTTTTTTGACTGAGCCCTTAAGAGTTTAAATAAATTATAGTCATTTGGATTTTTATATTGGCGCCATTTTTTGTGAATTTTGTTCTTTTGTTTCATTATTCTTATTGTATTAGATCTGTAATAAGTCGGAAAATATTTATTTTTAGTATAAGTTGGAACATGCTCCTGTACTATCTTATTAATTTTTGAATAAAAACTATCTACTGAACCATTGAGCGATTTATTTCTAAATTCAGCAGGCCAGTCGATACTCGAAATTTCCTTGCAAATTTCGTTATAATTAGCTTTTTTAAAATTGAAATAAGTATTAATATTATACTGCAATCCCCTGCATATTGCTATATCATATAAAAATTCAATACAGGGGTGATGCGAGTATTCAGGGACGAGAGCATTCGAGCAATGACTAACCTCAAGAACTCTAATCTTATTCGAAAATATCAAATCTATAGGAGTCTATTATTACAGTTACGAATTGTATTAAATTGCATACAGTTGAGGTATGAAATATTGAGAAGTAATGAGGAATATTTTTGTTCTACCTGACATGGATCTAAATATTTATTTCCTGCCACTTGTACCCACTCAGCAGTAGAAATATTAAAGTCACCGCATACCAACAACAATGTGTTTTCACCGATTGTCACCTCTTCTAATTTAGATGAGAAGCTTGTGTAGGCCTCCATATCATTGGGGGGCAGGTAAACACAACATATTAATATGAATTGGTTGGTTCCCAGTTTTATAGATACCCAAACATCCTCTGCACTACTTTCGTAGCGAGACACTAAAAATGCACTGTACATACTTATTTTTTCTTCAAACGTCAGTAAATCCGTCATTACTCGACTGTGTAGGCGGCCGTGAAGTTTCATTTTTCCTCCGCCGGAGCTTTACTTTTCACTTTTCCGCCGGCGGAGGTAAAAGTGTTACCATAGCAACATAGATACAAACAAACAACAAAGCAAGCGTCAACAACTCAAGAATTATTAAACTAAACTTTGTATTTATCACTCAATTTGTGCACTGCATTTCTAAAAATCACTAATTTAGGAACAAATTGGTTATTAACTTAATCGAACTTACTCAATAACTGCTTATCAATACGGAATTAAAACGCAATCTAAAATAATATACTATTCACCGCAATAAATATGCCGCCTCCGTCCGATTTTTTGCTACCAGTACTTTCGCGATCTCTACGAAAAATTGTATATTGATTTAAGTGCACGACTTCATGGTCCATAATTAAATGGTTTAACCAGGATTCTGTAACGCATAAAATGTCCGGATAATTTACAGAAAGGTTTCGTTTAAATTCACATAATTTTGTTCGCAGTCCCCGGACAGTTTGGTACATGACGTTGAGCGCCATCAGGCAAAAAAGATTAATCTAATGTCTTACCTTCGGCAGCAATCTTACAGCTTACCAAGTTCTTCGTAATTCACGATGTGAATTATTTTTGACTTTTCAGCCTGACGGACTAGCACATTGGCGTTTTGAACCCACACAAATTTGTAATTTTTTTGTTGTGCCTTCTGGCGAGTTTGCTTTAAAAGCAGTTTAGTTTGCCGCGGCAAATGTTCGTTAATATATAACATCTATCAGATATACCTGGAATTTTAAATCCACGCTGGTTACGTTACCTTCACTCCTAGCAGTTTTTGCTGTAGTCAGGAATCCATCCCTGTGTTTGGACAAAAATTTAACTACAATATTTTTTGGCTTAATTTCTATCTGCGTTGGGACTCTGAATACTGTATATATCATATTACCCTGAATATTAAAATTAATAAAATTGCCGACCTCGGCAACAACAGAAATAAGATTCTCATTAGGCTTTTCGGAGATGTCTTGGATCTCCACATTATTAGATCTTAACGACTGCTCGAGGTAATTAACTTTTTTATTTATTTCAGTGACTTCGATTTTTAATTTGGAGTTTTCTACCTTCAGCATGTCTGTGGCTTTGAAATAATCGTTAATTTTTGTTAATTTTGCCTCAAAATCGGATATTTTGTTGGAACAAAAGCCCACTGATTCCCGTAAACGTTGCATCTCGGTCTTCATTAACTGCATAAAGTCCAGCATATTTGATGCTCTAGACTACTCTAGAGGCAGAGACAGTGGCTATGTCACCGCTCGATAAGTGGTCGTCTACTATACCTCAGAGCAAGATTTAGTCCGAGTCTGCACCTGCGGCCCGCGGCAGGACATGCATATCCAACGCGTACCTGGCAGACTACTTATTGCAGTCACTTGAGTTTTCGATACATGGGAGCACGTATTTTGCGTGATAAAAGGCAGCACAAAAACCTTGGCATTGAAGACCAGGCGAATTCTTTGTTATCACCTTAGTACAAATTTTGCAAATAGTCATTGTTTATACGTACGTTTATACGTTTTTTGCATTAACCTTAAACCACACAGTTGTGATTTATTAACACACACTACACACACGTCTACTTTACAATTTTCACCATTAGATGATGAGAAAGACATAATTTTGCTGCCTGGGCATAAAATTATTTATTATGCATGGCGGAGTCGAGTCGTCTGCGTATAAAGCCAGTTGTGTGTTAGGAAATGTGGGTATATAATTGCCGAGATAGGACCGTACCTTGCGGAACCCCAGCCTCGAGGTTACGGGGTGCTGATAGTTTCCCCTCAACTTTTATGCGAAAGATACCGCCAGAAATATATATAAGCTTCTCTGATATTTTCAACGTGGTATGGCCGTTGCCTGAAAAAACTGTGATGTTCTTGGAATATAAAGTTGATGCAAGTCGCATCGTTCATCCGTTACACATGCGACAAAAAGAATTGTTAAACTTTATCATCAAACTATCAAAAATATGATGCATTTAATGGTATTACCAACTGCCGTATTGCAGTATCCTGATGCATATTCGCAAAAAAGGGACAACAGCACGTGGTGTTCCCAAACGGTCACCCATCCAAGTACTAACCACGCCCGACGTTGCTTAACTTCAGTGATCGGACAAGAACTACTTTACTTTTAACATACATTTATTATATTGACAAAATTTTACAGATCACTGCTATAATACAACATACATAATAGTCGTTACCATCCCTCCACTGCCAGGCAGGGCATGACGGCATATTTAACCTACAGAAGTAGGAGGCTGGTGTTGGCCCTTTGTGTATTACAGCACCACGACAAAAAAGGGGGGATTTTAGTTTTCTGTCTCCCTGGCCAATAACCATTATACAGAGATTTCTGACTTCGGTCTTAGTGTCCCCTTAAGGGTGTTTGGGTGTTTCAAAATTCTGGAGAAGTTGGGTCATGCCGCTAAATTTCATACATTGCAGGAAAACCGTAGAAAAAACCTGCTTAAATAAATCACTTAGGTACGCCTAGTGCGACCTTGTTCCACTCGCATCACCGACGATGCGTTGTAGAACTCGATCGAATGTTTAGATCACGAGATATGTGGAAGAGCAGCATACTAGCAGCCTATCTCGCCCCACTGTGAGACGAAGTGATGATGAATGAACTCGTAGATGAGAGATGTTTGTTTATTTATTTATTTATTGAGGGCCTACATCCCAAAAAGTATCACATTTCACGTCATAACAGTGTGTTTTAAATGCGATACTTTCGAGGGTGCATATCCTCAATTATTGAAGGAAAGGTTTCTGGAAAAGTTTTGAAACTCTAGTAATTTGAAAAAAAGACAAAATACTTATTCGATGGTTGTTATATTAAGATTATTGCGAGTCTGGTACCTGTATTACAGGCATCAGACTCGCGGGCAATTAAGAAGGGGATCACGAAACTAGGGTGGTTGCCTCAGCTCTATTTCCTCGAAATCAGTCGGCAATCTTTTGTAAATTGGTCCATGTTTAATTGGGTTGGTGGGATCATATCTAAGCTCGGTAAGGTTTCTGGTCAACTCTGAGCCCTGAATTCCGCAGACAAAGAATTTCATCGCAATTTGATCGATATAATCCGACATGTATTCAATGCCTTCCATGCCATGCAGGTCTCGAATTCTCGTGTAGCGGCTGGCCGATGTTATGCCTCGTAAAATCTTGTTTTGTGCTACCTGTAACCTTTGCCTTTGAGTGTCAGATATGATGCACCATACGGGAGCCCCATAAGTCAATACAGGCCTTATGATTGAAAATTGTAAATTACCAATTAATTTCGAGGGGACAGAACCGATTTCGGCGATATTAATGGATTAAGTTTTTTGGTAGCCATGAAGGATTTCTGTAGTAAGGAAGATACGTTGGGTCTGAAGGACATACGTTCATCGAATGTTATTCCTAAGTATTTTGCCTTTCTTCGAGGGGTTATGGGGGTGTTATCGTACACCAAAGGTGTCAGGATTTCATAGTTTGTGAACTTCTTAGTCAACACCAGCAATTCAGTTTTACTGGCGTTGACTTTTAGCTTCCACCGGTCATAATAAGGTTTCAGCAGGGTAAGGTGATGGGCTAACTGGGTTTTGGCTGCTTGTGCGTAGAAAGAAGATGCATAAATAGCCGTGTCGTCAGCGTAGAGAACTAGTTTTGTGTTCGGAAATTTCGGAATATCCGAAGTGTACAGCACATACAATTTGGGAGAAAGAACCGTACCCTGGCGCACCCCCGCTTTAATTAAGCGAGGAGCTGAGATATTACCTTCAACTTTTACCCCAAACTTACTGTCTTTAAGGTAAGAGTGGATAAGCGAAACGAGGTAGGTTGGAAGTTATGTATTCAAAAAAGTTTGTAAAGGGGACCGCATGCCAAACCATATCGAACGCTCTTTAACGTTTCTTTTTTGACATTAACTTTCTATTCCTTTAATTTAAAAAACTTAACAATATACCTATAAAATAAAAGCATACAAAAACTGGGCAACTATATTACTTATATATTAGTCAGTTTCCGAATCAGACTCTGAACTAGCGACACTAGCGTCAACTGTTGAGTTTCCATAAAGCACTGACTGTTATTTTTTTTTAATTAAATCGGAATCAATTTTAAAATCGTAAAATTTTCCACTATGCTTTACTAAATTTTTCATGAGAAGTATCCCTTCCAACGTATTACTTTTTAATCGATTGCAGATTGAAGTTTTGTCTAAATTTATTTGCGAAAAACATCGCTCAACATTCGCACTCGAGTGAGGAAGGCATAATAAATTAAAAACAAAAGCAACTAATTTTGAAAACTTCAATTCGCTGTCCCCCACTTTTATTTTCGAGACTTTTTGCCAAAAGGTGACCGCGTCATCATTTACTGTTAAATCGAAATCTATAAACATTAAATTTCGGAGCAGCCTCCATTCATTATCAATTTCTTGCATAGTTCCAGTTAATAAATTGGGAAATTCATTAGCTATATCTGCGATGCTTTTAATTTTTTTATTTAGAACTATTTTTGGATCAATAAATTCGAGTTTTGCTAGGACGGAATTCTTCAAAGCTATTTAAAATTTGCTTTACGCTCCCTATGTAAAATTCAAGGCATTTTAGTTTAATACTGCTCAAAATATTTGGTGAAAGAACTGGTATTAATATAGGCACTAAAGTACATAAAACCTTTTTTGCTTTTTAATACCCATTTCATATCTTTTCCCATGATTCTTTATACTGTTACGTTTTTCCCGTGGGTTCTGAACGAAACTACAACTTATACTATTTTAAACTAATAATCTCTTTATTATTCTCTACTACTGTATACAACTAAACACACTAAACTACTCTTATAACTTTACAGCTAATAGCTCTTTACAATTCAACACTCAATGCTTAACTAACCACAATTCGCCGCTATCGGCTATTTACATATATACGATCTAAATTCTATCACGAATACTCGAGAAGAAGCGAAGCCACTCTATATGATTCTCGACCAGGGCATCGAGATAATTCTAGCGTTCCTGAATCTTCGCGGCCGGGCGCGGCGATGACTCATACATAGACGAGGCAAGGCGGCTAGTTCTATAGGGTAGCACAAAAACATTCGTATGGTTGCTACGCGTAATAATACTTTTAATGTATTTGTAATAAAATGCCCAATTATGGATATGGATGGAATTATGCTTAGTAGTAATAGTAGTAGTAAGGGTGGGGGGGCCGAAGCCCGGTAAGTAGGCCTATAAGTCCCTTTTCACCATCCCGGATCCGCCCTCCCCTA
Organism: Pissodes strobi; assembly: GCA_016904865.1. Taxonomy (NCBI): domain Eukaryota; kingdom Metazoa; phylum Arthropoda; class Insecta; order Coleoptera; family Curculionidae; genus Pissodes; species Pissodes strobi. Next base: position 23,082 of record JAEQML010056256.1, read on the forward strand.
CATGGCTACTTCCAACACCCGGCCCGCACTGAAACGGCCCGTCACCTTGATAAAGGTGAGGACGTCCTCCCAGTCCAGATCCTTTAGATCTAGCCTCTCCAATTGTGCTTTGTCTTGCTCCAGGCCCAGTTATTTAGTTCCTGAGAGATTTGCCTTTTACTTAAGCCCAGACCAGGTTCTGGACCGACGAGGTGGCTCATTGAGCCTTGTCTTGCCAATTCATCGGCCCGTTCGTTGCCCTCGATGCCACTGTGCCCTGGAACCCATCTGAGTCTTACTTCCTTGCGCACAGCCAATCTATCTAGGGCGTCTCTACATTCCTGAACTAGCTTACAGCTTGCCCTGGGTCTTTGCATCGCCCTGAGAGCGGCTTGACTGTCCGAGTAAATATATATACTCTCTACACCTTCTGTTACCTCCGCCTTGGTTGCTACTTTCAAAATAGCAAACACCTCCGCCTGGAAAACAGTGGCATATCTCCCCAGCGAAGTGCTTTCTCATGATTTAGTGTTGTCTAGGTATACACCGGCTCCGGATGACTGTGTATTAGCCATCCATGAGCCGTCAGTGTACCATGCGTGTACGCCGTTCGGCGTACGTACCTGGCCTGACAGCCACTCTTCCCTTGATGGAAATTCCACTTGGAAATTTCTTCTCAGTCTCAATTTGCCATCTGGAATATTGCCTTTGGTCGCAATGATGGGTAGATCCCTACTCATTTTGGCGGCAATAGTCGTATGGCCTTTCCCTGTGTAGTCCGTTCGCCATAGGCCGCTGTCGATCATCCTTTTGTGAGCCGCCATTGCCTCTCTCTCAATCCAGATCGGGAGGTCCGGCAGCCCCAGGATGATGTTCAGTGCTGCTCCGGGAGTTGTTCTCAATGCTCCGGTAATACCCAAACAAGCCAGCCTTTGCAGTATGGCCAGTTTCTGGGCATTAGTGGCTCTAGCCACCGCTGGCCACCAGACCACGGATCCATAGGAAATCCTCGGTCTTATCACAGCAGTCTACAGCCACTGGAGGATGTAAGGTTTTAAACCCCACTTCCTTAGTTGCCACATAATCGCGGTTGTCTTATTCACCACCTGTTCAACGTTTGCCTTCCACGTCAATTTGCTGTCTAAAATAACTCCCAAATATTTGACTTGTTGACTTAGGCTCAGTCTCGTCTGGTAGAGTATGGGATGTATAAAACCTGTTAGATTTCGTTTCCTTGTGAAGAGAATGAGTTCGGTCTTCCCTGGGTTTATTGAGAGACCATTCTCCTCACACCAACCTTGAACTATCCGACACGCCACCTGCATACGCTCGCAGACCGTTCTCACGAACTTGCCCGTGATCATTACTAGCCCGTCGTCAGCATATGCTTGTGCGTAGAATCCCTCAAGATTTAACCTTCTCAGGAGGCTGTCCATCACCAGGCACCACAAATGTGGCGAGGTATCTGCCTTGTGGGCAACCCTTTTTTACCCCGGCTTCGACGCGAACTTCTCCCAGCGTGGCGCTGATCTTTCGGTCTTCCAGTGCCGTTTTTACCCACTTGACCAAATGAACTGGTGTTCTCTTGGCCTGGAGGGCTTGACAGATAGTTTTCGTTTTAGCCTTATCGAAAGCTCCTTCTACGTCAAAGAAGAGCGCTAGCGCCATTTCTTTGCTTTCTATTGCCTTTTCGGCCCTTCTAACTACAGAATGGAGAGCCGTTTCAGTCGACTTCCCTCTTCTGTAGGCGTGCTAATTATCATGTAGAGGAGAATCAGTTAGGATCTCTTCCATGATGAACTTGTCAATCATTTTTTCCATAGTCTTCATTAAAAATGAAGTTATACTTATAGGCCTAAAGGACTTGGGATGGGAATAGTCTTTCTTCCCTGCCTTGGGGATGAAGACGACATCCGCTGCTCTCCAAGCTTGTGGAACGTACCCTAGTGCTATGCTGGCCTCGAATACTCTCTATAAGTAAGGGAGTAACGTGTCAAGGCCTGCCTGCAGCATCATGGGTATAATTCCATCCGGCCCTCCTGCCTTATATGGACTGAACTCCCCCACTGCCCAAGTTATGGATTCCTCAGTCACCACACTGCGGGCAAGGTTCCAGTCCATCTCTGGCTCTGGTTCCTCGTCCCAGTTGGTAGCCTGTACCTCTCCGGGGAAGTGGGTTTTTAGAAGAAGCTCTATCGTTTCCTCTCTGTTCGCCGTCCATTGTTCGCCTGTTTTCAGAGAGCCAATCTCTTTTTGTCTTTCCGAGCCCAGCAGCTTAAGCAGACGCGCTGAGTCCGAGAGAGACTCCATCTCTCCACAGAATTTCCTCCAGCTGTCTCTTTTGCTGCGTCGGACCTCGATTTTAAATTTCCTTCTGGCTTCCAGATACACATCCCAGAGCTACTGCCGCCCTTCCCTGAAAGCGTGGCGGTGTGATCTTCTTACGTCTTTTTTAAGACGGTCCAGAGTGTCACTCCACCAAGGCAGCCTCTTGGCGCTCGCTTTCTTAAGCTTGTTCATAGGAGTCGATGATTATACTGTTTAGCTTTACCACCTCAATTTCTAGTTCTTGTTTTGATGAAATAGCCTGCCCTAAAGTTCCCATGGACATTACCAGACTTTCCCTAAATTTGTTCCAGTCTGTTGCCGTCGGAATTCTTTTCAGTGGCTTCTCCATCTTATCCGATTTAATTTCGAATCGGATCATTCTATGATCGGACATAGTTATGTCCCTACTTACCCTCCAATTGACTACCTTTTCCGCAAATGCTCGAGTTACCAGTGTAATATCGATAACCTCCTGACGAACCCGATTTACAAAAGTTGGTTCCGCATTTACGTTAGCTACTTCAAGGTTTTCCGATACGAAATACTCTAATAAAGCCGTACCTCTCGCGTTAGTGTTAGTGTTCCCCCAAACGATATTATGCGCGTTTGCGTCACACCCCACGAATTATGCTTAACATAATTGTATACACGGGCAGGGGAACTTTAGAGGCTGTGGTGAATGAATTACTGAAAAATTACTGTTATAATGGTCACAAAATATATTAATATAATTTTTACACCAGTATTCCACTTGCGGAAAGTTTACTAAACGCAAACCACATATTGTCGGCACTTTCGGGAATAGCGCAAAGCAACTCAAAAAAATTTGCGCAAAACGAAATTGAAAAAGGGAAAGGGTGTTGTGTCAAAATGTAAAGATAAAAGGGACGTGAGAATGACAAGCACAGTTCATAAGCATAAAATGGTAGATGTTACTGTCAAACAAAGAGCAGTTAAGAAAAAACCCGAGTGCGTTAGCGACTGTAACAAGAACAAGAAACAACTTAAAGCTTAGTTATATTACTAATAATTTGCAATTATGTATTTTGGTAAAATTGTCCCAGACAAAGACGAAGACTCCAAGAACGATTTCTATAGTATAGACGATGACAAAGAAATATATGGCTTTGCGACCAAAAACTTCCAAAAATCAACGCTTTTTGGTATCATATAAGAAAGGTAAATGTTCAACTCAATCAGTTAGAAAAAAACACTATTGAGTAAGTATTTAAAACTGTCCAACCCACGGCGCTATACGAGACATTGGGGTCTGGTTGAGATAAGGTAACCGCTCAAAAATCTTTTTTTTTTTTAAATTTTGGTATTAATCGATTTGTTTTTTTATTCTTTCCAAAAAAAGTGGGGATCATTGAAATATTATAACGATTTTTTGATAAAAAATTTATATTAAATGTTCCTAATATAGAAACGAACGAAATTTATATTAAATGTTCCTAATATAGAGGTGCAATAAGCCTTATTTTTATTTCAGAACCGAGATTTTTTTAACAATTTAAGCATCAACCATTGAACTATATACTACTAACAGTATAGAGTTGAATGGCATCAAGCCTTTTCCAAATGTCAATCATCGATTAATCAAAATAATCGATATAATCGATTCGTCGAAATAATCGACGAAATATTCGATTAATCGAAATAATCGATATCATCGATTAATGAAAAATAATCGATTATTCGATTATCTTTTAAGAAATAATCGATATTTTCTGAAATATTAATCGATTAGTCGATTAATCGATAATTTCTTAAAAGTTAATCGAATAATCGATTATTTTTGCCGACCCCTAATCCCATAATATTGTACTAAGTGAAACTGAAGCTGCAATTTCGTGTAGAATCATTATTGCACCATACTGGTGCAAGACTGACGTTATTACAAAAAGAGGTACTAAATACTTAATACTTTGGCTGAACCAGCAGATAAAATTTATAATTTAGTTTTAATTTGTAAATACGGCTTTGATGGTACCTCGGGACAGTCAGAATATATGCAAGTGTTTTTGGCAACAGCTGCTGCACTGATGCTTCTGTATTTTTTACTAGTTTGGTCCATATTAGATTAATTTTTTAAAATAGCGATCTCTGAAAAACATTGTATGGCAAAATTGCAGGCCCTCATCAACGCGTTTCTGTCGTCCAATTAACATTCATTTTGCTCGTAAGACTCATGAATTAACCGTTGCAAAAAAACAAAATTTGGATCATCAAATTAAAAATTTAAAACCCCTTTTTTACAACGAAGGAGCCATTAATTTTCAAAATAGTTTTTTAAAACGGTTTAAAAACATACAAATGATTATTCTACATGATTTTTATGGTTAGTAATAATTGATACACCCTATATATAAATATAGATGATCCAACAATTCAACAATAAAGCATCTTTGTTTGAGACACGATATTTTAAACGTGTAATACTTAATAACTTTTATGTATTATTTCTGGTAAACCTTATTATGGCCAGCTTTGCTAGAAATTCGACCAGTGTGAGCCGCTTCAAATTGGGAATTAACTTTGCAAGCGGTTTAGAATCTTCAAGTCAAGTCCCAATTATTTAAGGAATGACTTGAAGCAAGCGGTTTCAGATCACGTCACACGGATTTAATCATGCCTAACTTCGTACATGGTAAAACCCTGTAAAACCCATGTAGGTACATGGTTTTTACGACTCGAAGAATATTTTAAACACGTTGAGGTTACATTTCTAGCATCGACCTGAAGTTAGTGTCATAAACTGGACACAAAGAAGAAGATTGAACGCGAAATTCCAGCAACTTTCATAATTTATGAAATAAACGTTTTGGACCGATATTCAATTCGAAGCAGCTTCACTTTCAAGCGCGCTTGAGACTGTCGAAATAAATAAAACGTAGTGATAGTGATAGTATCATTCAAAATTCAAACTAATGTCATACCTATGCAGATATGCACATATCTAAATTCACTACTTGACCTGAAGTACTGCGACTGCAGCAAGTAATAGAATACGCTAGGAAGGAAATAATAGGCAAAATTATTATCTTTATCTGCATAATAATAGATGCATTATGACTTATATTACTGCAATATTAAAATGTTATCACCACTCCATGACTTTATTAACAATAACGGTTTCCGTTAATTACGAAGAAATAGGGAAGGTGTTATCGTAATCGTTGTGGTTATTTCATTGGCTGCAACGTTGCAAATGCACTTAGAAGTTACTAATAATCTTTTGAAAGTTTGGCGAAATTTGATTGCTTATTCGATGCCAAATTTGAAACATATAGAAATTATATTTTTAATAGTTAATTTGGAATATTTATAAGTTACTAACTAACCCTAAGAAACTTAAACATAGTTTTTGCATTTTTAAACATTGTAGGTCATTACCTTGGTCATTACTATTTCTTGGAATAAATAAAGGCCAAATAATTTGGCAACATAAGAAAAAATTGTACGGGTATGCATATGAGATGAGGTGATTGAAATGTTAGTGTCAAATTTGAATTGTGAAAACAAACCCAAACATTCTATTCCAACAGGATAGCATGGAAATCTAAGTTTGGGTTAGTCTGTATGCAGCGTCAGTTTTGGGGTCCCTGCCCCGGAGGCTTCTATATAGACTAACCTAATTTAAAATAATATTAATTTGGGTGAAAAGTACTAAAGTAGAAAATATTTTGCCTGTTGTTAATTTTAATTAATTCTGCTTATCTCATTTAAAACCTACTAAGGAGACACGTAAAAAACTTAAAAACGTATTTGTCATCAATCGTTGTCAGCCTCCAGGCCCTCCTTCATTTTAACAAACCATTAGGATTAGAAAATAATTAAAATACCTCTTACTTCACCGAAAACTAATCTTGAATTCCAAATCCCAGCCCAGAAGTCAGAGTATTTTATTACATTAAGTGAGTGCATTATTTTTACCAAGCCAAAACGGCAAAGAAAAACATTAGAATACCAAATATTAAATAAAATCTAATAACTTTCGGATCGGTAAAATGTTTTCGACTCTTTTGTAATTTCTAGTTTATATGGTACATATAAGATATTAGATATTCTTATATTTGTGACAAGTTGGTTTCAACAATTAACTTTACCTATTAAATCAGTAGAAGAACTTTCAAGTTTTAAGGTACAGGGTTATCCAACGAGGACTAGACAAGGCGATTTTTTGACTTTCCCTGTACTTTTATAAAAAAAAACTGAAATAGCCATCTTATGTAATTATCTCCCGCGAATTCGGATATGTTCAGCAAAAACAATTGAACATCAAATAAAAGTGATAGGGGTCACTTTGATATATTTTTAAATGGGATGCCATATTTTTAATGTGCTTATCCGATTTCTCATATAAATTTTGATCTAAAAGGATGGATTTTTAATTCAAAGACGCCTTTTTCTCCAGTTTTAAATTCGGAAAATGTTCGTCTACCGTACGATTAATACCTGATAGATGGATACCCGTTTCACCTGTTCAACCTTTAAACTGCTTTAAAGCGGCCGTCAGTCTGACCAAATAATCAACTTTCAAATTTCTATACTATATTTTTCACGAATTAGTTACAAATAACGGTAGTTTTTTGCAAATCTATTATTGTTTACGTATAAAAACAGTATGACATATTAGAAAAAAACTATAAACTAACTTAATAACTTTAATCTCAATAATATAATTGTTCGATGTGTCCTCCATTATTTTCAAAACACGACCGATGTCCCCTTTTCAGTCTCTCCAAGGAATCTCTTACAATATTTTGGTCCTGGTTATGTTAAGTCTATTAATTTCATTTATAATTTTTTGCTGAATATCCTCGAGACTTCTGTTAGGTCGTTGATAAACTAAATTTTTTTAAATGACCCCATAAAAATATATCCATTGGCGTGATATCGGGGCTATTTGGGGGCCAATGAAATGTTCCGTTACGGCCAATCCACTGATTGTAATGCTCATTTAAGTATGTTACCACTTCTCGAATTGCATGAGGCGGAGCACCATCCTGCTGCCAAATGATATTATTGTAGACTTGCAATGGCAATCTTTCCAAGAAAACCTCGATATCGTTTTGAAGAAACTGGAGGTATCTTTGGCCTGTTAAAGAGCCACGATAAAATAGTGGTCCAATGATTCAATTTTCTAACATCCCACACCAAACATTAAGTGAGCTCCTATCTTGAAACTTTATCATTTCATATCTATGAAGGCTAACTGCTGCCCAGTATCTTGTATTTTTCCGATTGTATACCCCCGATGTTGTAAATGACGCTTGGTCAGTCCATAGAATTTTATTATATAAATTATAATCTTCGTCTTGCTCTCTCATCAGCATTGAAGGAACAAATCGAAATCGAAGTTCTTTTTGATGTTGTGTTAAGTATTGAACGGGAAGGATGCAATATGGTTTTAGACCACATTTTTTTAAAGTTCTGTGAACTGTTCCATAGCTTACTCTCCGGAGTCCTAGACCATACCTCATACCTTACTACTTCTCGTACCGCTTGCGGAATAGAACTCTTCGGATTTATAGTAAAATATTGAACAATGGCTCGTTTCTTTCTATTCTGTCTTTTCATCTTTCTTGGCTTATCTTTCAATGTCTTACTTTCTTCAAATAGGGTCTTAATTCTGAGAATTGTATCTACTGAAATGTGTCTCTGGAAACTCTCAAAAAATTTTCTTTGTGTTCATTCTCTCCACTTTTGTAATATAATTTTATTACACTTAGTCGTTCTTCTAAAGTATATTTCATTACTTGTAACTAATTCATGAAAAATATAGTATAGAAATTTGAAAGTCGATTATTTGGTCTGACTGGTACGCCCGCTTTAAAGCAGGTTAAAGGTTGAACAGGTGAAACGGGTATTCATCTATCAGGATTAATGGTACGGTAGACGAACATTTTCCGAATTTAAAACTGAAGAAAAAAGGCGTTTTTTAATTACAAATCCCTCATTTTAGATTAAAATTTATATGAGAAATCGGATAAGCACATTAAAAATATTGCATCCCATTTAAAAAAAATATCAAACTGACCCCCAGCCCTTTTATTTGATGTTCAATTGATTTTTGCTGAACATATCCGTATTCGCGGGAGAAAATTACCTAAGATGGCTATTTCAGTTTTTTTTATAAAAGTACAGGGAAAGTAAAAAAATCGCCTTGTCTAGTCCTCGTTGGATAACCCTGTACCTAAGTAATGGTGTTTTTTTATCCTTTTTTTTCTTTTTAAACATTGCACTTGTACAAGTTTGAAAAAATAATTTTAAATGGTAGAGGCGAGACTGCGAGAGGCAAACAAATGTACTTATTTTATTTTCAGGGTTATTGATTAGATTTTGAGCACCCTGTTATATTTTTGATCTTACGCGGCGGTATGAAGGTAAATCTCGGCAAACGGGACGGAAATGTCCAAGCGGATGGGGACGTACGGTTGTGACATCATAACCATGCGCAGTGATTTTACGAGGGCTGCTCAAATATTTGTGCATGTCGATATAGGATATGTTTACACATCAGTGTCTCGAGTACTAGCAGACTCGCTGATTTTTTTCTATTATATTAAATTAAAAAAAAATGAGCAAGTCTGCTAGTACTCGAGACACTGATGTGTAAACATATCCTATATCGACATGCACAAATATTTGAGCAGCCCTCATAAAATCACTGCGCATGGTTATGATGTCACAGCCGTTTACACATTTACCGTCCCCATCCGCATGCACATTTCAGTCCCATTTGCCGAGATTTACCCTCATACCGCCGCGTAAGATGTTTACACATCAAAAAATGTTGAGAATACAAAAAATTTAGCCCAAGAGATGTAGTTTATTGATGTTTAAACATCTTACGCGGCGGTGTGAGGGTAAAGCGAGGCGCCAACCAGAGCGGTGGCGATAAAATACTGTGCGTGTAAGTTAATTAAATACCGCAAACAGAAGCGATCTGGCAAAAACACGCACAGTATTTTACCGCCACCGCCACCGCGCCCGCCACAGCTCTAGTTTGCGCCTCGCTTTAATCTCGGCAAATGGGACGGAAATGTGGGGACGGAAATGTGTAAACCGATATGACATCATAACCCATGCACATTGAGGAGCAAGCTAATTCAGGACGGCCGCGAAGGACAACCGCGATTGCAACGACTCAAGTGGCGCTTCTAAAAAGCTAGCCGCTGGGGCGATGTTACATTTTCATGTCCATGATGTCGATATAGGACATATTAGTCCGGGAGCTGGCGACACTTTTTGTTGTCACATTTCATAAAACTTGATTTATCCTTTATATAGTAATATTAATATCACTGATCAAAAAAACGAACTCCTGCCATCTCGTTAACGGGGCAACGATTGACAGCGGCATGCCAAATATGTTGAAAAAAATTACAAATGCATAAAAAAATTAAAGTTGAAACTTTTTTCGACTTTTCAATAACATTTAAATAAAACATAAAATGACCTCCTGCCACATTTTCGGTAGACCTATATATACTCTTGCCATAATTTTATTTTAATTAAAAAAAATATTATCAATTGATATAAATCATAAAAGTAAAATTTTTATTTAGTATTCATTTACGAGGACTACTCAAATATTTGTGCATGTCGATATAGGATATGTTGCATTTTAAGATCCTTTACACAAGTACAGCACTATGTAAAAATCGGCTTCTCCTATTGGTCGATCCGAGGGTCGATCCATCTCGTATTACAATAATATGTCTTCGTGATTTATACGCCTCACTTGGCGAGCACACTACGGTTTTCCAAGCGGAAATTTTTGCGATCATGATGGGGGTCTGGGAGTCGTTAAGGCTCAATGTCGGTGGCAGGAGGATTTTCTTCTGCTCTGACAGCAAGGCCGCACTCATGGCGCTGAAGTCGGTCCGTACGCGCTCTCTGTTGGTAAGGGAGTGTAGAAGCTGGCTGATTGAACTTGCAAAGCGAAAAAAGGTTACGCTGGTCTGGGTACCGGGACACTCGGGTGTACCGGGAAATGAGACAGCCGACGCCTTAGCCAGAGAAGGCTCCGCACGCGGATACTTGGGGCCTGACCCCTGTGTGGGGATCGCCCAGTGTGTCCGCGAAGGAGCTTTGGAGACCTGGATGGAGAGTCGGGCGGAGGAGGTATGGCGGACGGCTCCGGGGATGAGACAGACGAGGCTCATGATACATGGGCCTGCGAAGAGTCTCGCCAAGGGGCTGTTGTGTCTACCTAGGAAGGAGTGCAGGGCCCTGGTAGGATTCTACACCGGGCACTGTAGGCTTAGACGGCACCTGACCCTGCTGAGAATTGCAGAGGAGGCGGAGTGTAGATGGTGCATGGAGGACGACGAGACTCCATACCATCTACTTACGGAATGCCCCGCCTTTGCGTGGGCAAGATTCAGAATCTTTGGCGTGACATCGATCGAGCCAGATTCAGTGCGTCGTGTTAGTCTGAAGGCGATGCGGGCTTTCTTAAGGAGGACCGGCATCCTGGAGGTTCTCTAATGCGGGCTGGGGGCACAACGGGTCCAATTGGTGGCCTAAGTGCAAGGCCCGCTAGGGGCCACCCCTTCCATACTGATACTGATGTCTTCGTGATGCAATCAATTTGCCGCAAGAGCTCTCGTGGTCGAGAGGTTTAGATGGTTGGGTCTCACCTGGACGGCCCGGGTTCAAACCCCGTTGCTTTTTTTTATTATTATTTTTTAAGATTATGTTTCTAAACAGTTTTTTTCTTGATTTTGGGTATGCCTTGGGTTAGTTTGGGTTAGCACCTGGTTAGTTTCCTTTTCTTGAGCCCCCGTAGCGAGCGAAGCGAGCGGACAGGGCCCTGCGGATCGACCAATAGGAGAGGCCGATTTTTACATAGTGCTCTACTTGTATAAGGATCTTAAAATGCGGATATGTTTACACGTCAGTGTCTCGGTCTCGAGTACTAGCAGACTCGCTCATTTTTTTTAATTATATTTGTTTATATCGCGTGCGGAAATGCGTCAAA
>JAEQML010056257.1:0-34379 GCA_016904865.1 Pissodes strobi
AGACAAAACATACAAAATAACACAAACACAAACAAAAAGGTAAACGGGAATATGATAAAAAAAATCTGCTAAACAAAAAGACGAAAACATTAAATGAAAACAGACAGACATAAGAGAAAAATATAAAAACACGAAAAATAACATCATTTTTATTGTCGGCAGAGGGATAGTAGGGTATATAGTAGGTATATACTTTTATAAATGGAATATTATTTAAAGCCATTGAAATGAAATTAAATATCAATTAAAAAATAAATTGATTTAGCATAATGGAAAAATAAACTGGATTAAATTTAAAAAAAAAAACGAAAACATTGGAAAAAAACAAAGAAAAAAAGTGAAACAAAAACGAGGTTGAATTTGTAACTTATGCTGAAGTATAGTTCTGACCGAAACTTTACTTACTTTCTAGTCTAAAGAACTTGTTGTATTGAAAAAAGGATTGAAAAAAATATATAAAATTTATAATTTCAGACAAAAACAAATTATAAAAAATTTCAACAAATACGTAACAAATAGAAAATAAAACAAATAAATTGTTATTAGGGGGGAAACAGATGTCCTGGGAGTGACTTCCACAGGGATGCAGTGCGCTAGACAAAGGAGTTCTTGTAAAGCGATGTTCTAGGTGTTTCTAGTTGTACGACGAACTGGTGCGCTCTTGCCGTCCGTGGTAACTGTCTGACAGGCGATGTCAGGGGTGGGATGAGGCGGGCCAAAACCTGAGAACATCTGTAAAACAGAGACATATCGGCCACATGTCTGCGGTGTTCCAGACTATCCAGATTCCGGGTCAACTCCGAGTCGCCGACAAGACGCACAGCTCTCTTCTGAATGAAATCCAGCAGCTTTAGGGAGGGTGTGCTTTGGTGCGGCACCTCAGAAGTGTGAGCATTATTCTAAGCACGGTCTTATTTGCGCTTTGTAGAGCGATGTATACAGTTTTGTGTTGCGAAATAGTGCACCAAGCTTCTGGGAGGCTGATTTTGCGATGTTAGCAACGTGGTCATGCCAGGACATATTGCTATTGACCGAGACACCTAGTAGTCTGATTGACGAGGATGAAGGAAGGGCCGATCCTGCCATAATGTTATCAGGGCCCGCCGTATTGGCCCTCTTGATAAACGTGACTGCTTAAGTCTTTGCTGCATTGAACTGGACCAAATTTCTATCTTCCCAAGTTTGAAGTATCTCCAGGTCTTGATTAATTGCTGCAATCTGCTCCTGTCTGCAGTGATAAGTCTCAGTCGCTGGTAAAGGTTTTTCTGATCTAAATTGAGAGACAAGGGTACTGTCATCTGCACAACTTTAAACAGGATTATTCGTTTCGGTAAGCAGGTCATTAATACAGATGAGGAACAGAGTTGGTGAAAGTATTGCGCCCTGAGGCACGCCCGCGGTAATGGTGAATGTGTCTGAAATGTGTCCACCAACAGCAACGTGCAGAGATCGGTTTTTAAGGAAACTGCCAAGCCAGCTGCAGAGAGAGGCTGGCAGTTCGAAGGATGGTAGTTTGTTGAGCAATCCGTCATGCCAAACTCTGTCGAATGCCTTCGAAATATCCAACGCAATCGCTCGAGACTCTCCGTAGTTCTCAATGGCCCTACTCCATATATGAGGGACATAGGCGAATATATCTCCTATCGATCTCTCTTTGCGAAAGCCGTATTGATTTTCGCTGATTATTCGGTTGTTATCGATGTACTTGAGTAGTTGCTGATTGACTACACTTTCCATGACTTTGGAGATTATTGGAAGCAATGCAATTGGGCGATAGTTTGAGAGCGTGGTTTTCTTGCCTTTTTTTGGTTGCCCTCGAGCGACTTTCCAGAAGATGGGTAAATCCCTATGAGACATTATCTTTGTTAAAGGCAGTACATTATTTTGACTTAGTCGGAGCACATGTAGGTTTGTTAAGATTACATTTTAACATTATTTTGGAATATACAAAACATTGAGAAAAATCTGTTTTAAAGTTATATACTTTTAAATCTAATATTATTAAATTTTAAGTCATTGAAAGGAAACGAAATATCAACTTAAAAATAAATAAATTGATCGTTTAGCATAACTAGATGATAGCTACCTTTAATTTGACAACATTTTTAGAACCCTCACATTACTTAGTAAATATAATAGTATTTTTGTAGCTGTTTCGATACTTTCAGGAACAAATTTTACTTTCTATAATTTGAGGCTATCTACATATTGATTTGACTAGGTGCTTCAGGCGATTGGTTTGTTAAGATTTTCAGTGCATTTTTAAAAATAAGGATACAAAATTGCAAAAAGGCACCTTGAAAAGTCAACCTCCGCTGTGAAAATAATTCAAATCAAGCAAAAATGGGCAATTTCCTTGGGCATTTTATCAGAAAACTCTTCCATAGATCATTGAAAACTGCACCAAAGTATGTAAAAAGATATATTGGTTGTAATTTGAATTTTGAAGGGTTTAGAATATTGTTTAAAATGTTGACTTTCTTCAAGCAATCTTTCAATGTCATTTTAGTGCATTGAATATCATAATTAATTAATAACCTGCATAGTGAGTGGACATAAGACAGAGGTAGCAAAATGGAGACATACATTCGAAAAATCACCCACTTTGGGGCAATTTTTTAAACTACATAGTCTATTTCGCAACAGTATATACGCAATTTTACCGAATATCCCTGACTAAAAATATACAAATAATTCTCCAAACAAAAACGGTTTCATTAATGGCAAAATAATACTCAGTATTTTCGTTCCCGCTGAACTAATACTGTACCATTACAGTCGTAATAAGTAGGTACGTTTGCTATTGGACGTTAAATGAATTAGAATTATATCAATAGGATGTGCGTTATATAAAAGAGAAAATTTAGTTTATAAATTATTAGGGATTAATAAAGATGGTTTCGCTTAGGTCTAGAATGATTGCTGCATTTTTATTTCTTGCCAATTACGGCTTAGCGGTAAGTGATTTTCTCTTCTAAATTTTTTTTAGGTTTTCTTGCTTCTATCCGTGAATAAATATGTACATAAATAATTACCCTGGCCCATACTGAATATCAAAAAATTTGCGTATTTCATTAAGAACTTGTAGGAATATATATTTTAATTGAATTTAGCCAATAATATTCCTAGCAACGGTGAATTTGATATCTTCCAGGATTTTATTTTATATGACGACCGAGGAATCATTCCCTTTTGCAATCTATTTACACAATTATCAAAAAAAACCTTGTTTCGATCATGTCAGTATTTCATCAGATACATAAATATGTGGATATGTTGGTTGAATTTAGCCAACAAATGAATAAACGCAACATCAACAGTCAGTCACATTCTTTTTATCATAATTTATTTTTAAACAGTTATCTAATGACTATACTATTGTGGCTAACTTTTTATTTAAATTTCAACGCATTTTTTTAAGAAAATTCGAGCTTTTCCACTTTTCACTTATATTAAATATATATTATTATTAATTAGCTTAATTAGTTATTATTTTTCATTGACGCAAATATTTTTTTGTCAAACAACTTTAAGACAAGAGTAATGTTTTTGAAATAATTCTGCAAAACCTTTCTTCCCTATTTTAGCTTTCAACAAGAAGTGTACAATACATTTATTTAAACTCCGGGTATTATTTACCTTTCTCGCCAAGGCAAAGAGTTTAAATTATTCTTTTTAATTAATTTATTTTGATGGAAAAATTCATATTTTTCAGAAAATGATATTCATACTTCATTCATATAACCTCATGTCTCATTTTATTATATTCCAGGAGTATAGTCAACATATTTAATTAAAATTCGAGATGCAGTGTATTATTAATATTTCCTGCGAATAAAATACTTTGGATTAATTAGCTTAATTAGCTTAATTGATTCTCTTTTTCATTAACGGAAATATATATGTATATTTTTTAAACAACTTTGAGAGAAAATTTTGGTTTTTGAGATAATTCTGCAAACCCTTTTTTCAACAGGCAGTAATTCTAAAGGGGCGTCAAAAAAGGGAAACAATAGAAGACCAGTGTATACAAGAATTACATATTGACACGTCTGCGTTTGACGCCAAATTTTTCGATATTCCTCTGGAACAATTTCCTGAAGATGAAGAGTTCAAGGAATTCCTGGCGTGTATAGGAAGAAAATATGGCTCATTCGATGAAGATGGAAATTTTGTAAAAGCCTCGATAAGAAGTCATCTCATAGAATTTGTGGAAGATACTGACAGTTATGAAGGAATCGACGCAATTCTTGACAAATGTTTGATACAATACGAATCATTTAAGGAGACAGTTTATAGAATGACAAGATGTTTTTTCGAGGAAATGTTTAGTGAAATCTAAATAAGTGATTTAACATAGATCTGGTCAAAGTTTTAAATACGAAAAAATATATATATTTTTTAATTTATACGCGTTATTGTTTTCAATTAATTTTATCATCATCATCATCAATATTTTTTTTTTTAATTAATTTATAATGTTTTACGAAAAAAGCTCTTGCACGTATCTCACTCAAAACAAAAACTTTTCCTTCATTCTTATCGTATTTTTCCAAAAATTTTTAATTTTAATTTCCGCAAAGCAATTTTTAAAAAATATGCTGATAATTTATCGATATGCAGAAACAGGTTATATTATATAAAGAAATATAGAAATTTGCTACAGTTCATCCTGTCAAAAACTAGATCAGTTTTACATCCAGTTTTTGGCCAGAGTGGATGCTTTGTTAGGAATAAATTTTCAAAATAAATGTTACGAAAAACTTATATTTATTTATTTTATAATTTGTTCTACTCCATTTGTCTGCATTAAACCAAAACTATCGAATGAAATAATATCATCATTGACTGCTGGAATCTTGAATATCTCAAAGACTACAGAAATTATTTCAATCTGATTATTGGCACACTAAGTGCAGCGACCTGTTGTATTTACTTAGGGCTACAATTCCTATATACAGGATGGTAAAACAGTGCAATTTTTCGTTACAAAAAAGATAACAGAATCAATATTTTACACATAAATAATCCCTGGATAACATTGCGTACAAAGACATTTCATTCAACTTGTCTTACTTTCAAATATTTTATTGTGCTTTATTACAACTAATTATTTTTATATTTTAAATAAGAACATTTAGCAATCTCAAAGGCGGTCTCTTGGGGAGTCGCCTTGAGCACATAACAATCGTCCAAGATCGAGTCCACCTCGCGTTCGTCATCGAAGAACGACAGAATATTTTTCCTTAAAATGTCCCTGTGGTAATTTCCGTCGGAGTCGATGATTCCACCTTTCTTGCCCACACAGACCAATAGTTCCTTGAACTCCGGATCATCCGGAAAATTTCCACCGAAAGCTCGCATCAGCATGGCGTCAGTGGCTCCGGTTTCTTGCATGCATTCGTGCTGCATCGCGAATAATTTATCTTGAGCTTCTGGTGGGACGACGGCCTAAAAATAGAAATAGAATTCTACTAACGAATAAAATTAATCATAGTTGTAGGTAACGAATAAAAATATGTACAACAAAGAATACTCTTAGCTATTCACTCGGTAAGGTAAGTTTTTTACAGAAAAGTTATACGAAATTATTTAGACAGGGATGATGGATTGACCGCCGAGGTCCATCCGAGTCGTCGGCTCGATCTCCGGAACAGACACGTATAGATTTTTTTGTATGCGGATATGTAAAATTGTCCCAGGTGTATTAAATGAACTTTGTGAAAGAATAGTTAATGCTTGTATGAAAATATCCCTAAAACGGTTCATAATGTGAAAGTATACATTTACAAAATGGTTTTTATTTGTTCAGGGGGCAACATCTATTAAAATGATAATTTACCATTTCATGCTTTTCTGTGTTGTTTTATTTTTTTTTTTTCAAAAAAGTTATCTTTCTTTTAATTAATGTTACTTTTTATCGCATGTATCCATTTTTTGCTTCCGTACATTTTGTCAAACTTCTAGTTAAAAATATTGCTTTTGATATAGCAGATTGGGAGATACGTAATTTTACTTTTCAGGAATATTTTAATATTGAAAAGCATTTTAACTATTACTTCATTGGCTTTTCTACAAAAAATTTAATACCTCGAACATAATACAAAAAGAAACAAATACAATGGATGTCTCGTTCAAAGGTCAAAATTTGATAACAAAGACTCCGAAATGAGGCGAGATATGGCTACATTTTTATGGTCGAAAAATGCAGAATTCAATTCTGTTTGACTTACCAAATATAATTTTTGATAACTTAAAAGGTCGCGGTCGGTCAAAAATAACCAAAAATATTACATTATTAGTTCAGGTTGATATGTTTACTGTTGCACGAAATTTGCCTAATATTGTTTATATTTAAACCTTTTTAGTGCAGTTGTAATAGCTCGGAAATAAATGATTGCAAAATATGCAGAAAATTTAGAATTAGAGTGCAGACCCCGCTAGCCAATTCCAAGAACGACGTTCATTAAAAATCAAAAACATAATCTATACGCGTTCTGTCTCTTAATTTCCAACACTCTGTAACTAAAGAAGCTGTTAAGGCCCATTTAGTTTATTAGAACTATCGTTTAATAATAACGTGTCAAAAATAGACCCCTGAAGTTTTTCACAACCTAATCAAATTTAGGTCGTTAAAGTAAATTTTCATACTAAAATAAAATTTTACTGCCCTTAGAAAGAGTTTTTAGAAAAACGAATTTATTTGTTTGGCATAAATTTCCAATCTGAAATTGTTTTTACCATATTTTAGTCAAGATATTTTGATTCACGCCATATCAAATTTAAATATATACATTAACCTTTAAACATTGATGAAATTTTAACAGACATTCATCGATAAACTGCAAATTCTATTCTAGCTCGAAAACGTACATTAACGATTTAAATTTATTGAGGTTTTAATAAAAATTCATTGATAAATTTAATGAAACTCGATTTTAGCTTGGAAACTTACATTAACGATTTAAATTTGATGAGATTTTAATAAAAATTCTCCAGCTCGAAAATTTACATTAGAGTTAAAAATTTATGAAATTTTATTAAAAATTCATCGCTAAGTATAGTCAGATTCTATTCTAGTTCGAAAAATTACATTAACAATTTAAATCTGTTGAGCTTTTAACAAAAATGCATCGCTAAGTTTAAAGAAATGCCATTCTATGTTGAAAATTTACATTGACGATTAAAATTTGATGAGATGTTAATAAAAATTCATTGCTAAGTGTAGTCAGATTCTTGTCTAGCTCCAAAACTTACTTTAACAAATTAAATTTTTTAAGGTTTTGAAAAAAATTTATTGATAAGTTTAATGAAATGCTATTCTAGCTTAGAAGTTTACGTTAACCAATGATGAGATTTTAATATAAATTAATTGTTAAGTGTAGTAAAATGTCATTCTAGCTAGAAAATTGACATTAACTTTTAAACATTGATGTGATTTAAAAAATAAATCATCGCTCAGTGTAGTAAAATGCTATTCTACCTCGAAAATTTACATTAGCGTTTAAAAATTAATGAGATTTTAATATAAATTTATAGTCAAATTCTAATCTAGCTCGAAAACTTGCATTTACGATTTAAATTTATTAAGGTTTTAATAGCAAATAATTGCTAAATTTAATGATATGTTATTTTAACTAATAAATTTACATTAACATTCAAAAATTTGTTGAGATTTTATTAAAAATTCATCGTTAAGTGTAGTAAAATGCTATTCTAGCTCAAAAATTTACATTAGCGTTTAAAAATTGATTATATTTTAATACAAATTCATCGTTAACTGTAGTCAAATTCTATTCCAGCTCGAGAACTTCTAAATATGTTAAGGTTTTATTAAAAATTCATCGATAAATTTATTAAAGTGCTATTCTAGCTTCGAAATTTTCATTAGCGCTTAAAATTTGATAAGATTTTAATCAAAATTCATCCTTAAGTGTAATAAACTGCTATTCTAGCCCGAATTAAAAATTTATGAGATTTTGATAAAAAATCATCGCTTATGTTCTATTCTAGCTCGAAAACTTACATTACCGATTTAAGGTTTTTGAAGTTTTAATAAAAAATCATTGCTAAATATAGTGAAACGCTATCCCAGCTTGGAAATTTACATTGACGATTAAAATTTGATGATATTTTAATGAAAACGAGAGTTTAGTAAAATGCTATTCTAGCTGGTAAATTTACACTAACATTTAAAAATATGTAAGATTTTGATAAAAATTCATCTTTAAGTGTAGTCAAATTCTATTCTAGCACGAAAACTTACATTAACGATTTAAATTTCTTGTAGTTTTACAAAAAAATCACCGCTAAGTTTAATGAAATGCTATTGTAGCTTAGAAACTTAAATTAGGAGTTTTTAATAAAAAATTATCGTCAAGTGTAATAAAATGCTATTCTAACCCCAAAATATACAATAACATCATAAATTTGATAGAGTTTACATGAAAATACATAGCAAACGCTAATAAAAATTCATTGTTTAATTTAATAAAATGCTATTCTAGCTTGGAAATTAACACATTAACGATTCAAATTTGATGAAATTTTAATAAATATGTATCGCTAAGTGTAGTCAAATTCTATTTTAGCTCGAAAACTTACACTAACTATTTAAATTTATTTAAATTCTAATAAAAATTTATTGATAGGTTTAATGAAATATTATTCTAGCTTGGAAATATACATTACAGATAAAAATTTTATGAGATTTCAATAAAAAGTCATCGCTAAGTGTAGTCAAATTCTATACTAGATCGATAAATTACATTAACGATTTAAGTTTATTAAGGATTTAAGTATTTCATTCACAAGTTTTTACATTACATTTACCTACATTAACGATTAAAATTTGATGAGATTTTAACAAAAATTCGAACGCTATATATTTCTAAATTTAATAAAATGCTATTCTTGCTTGGGAATTTACATTAACGATTAAAATTTGAAATTTTTGTAATAAAAAACCATCGTTGAGTGTAATAAAATACTATTTTACCTTGAAAATTTATATTAACAACTTAAATTTGATATAGTCTACTTGAAAATAGATATATAGCTAATGCTATATATTTCTAAATTTAATAAAATGCTATTCTAGCTTGGAAATTTACATTAACGACTAAAATTTGAATTTAAAAAAACCATCGTTGAGTGTAATAAAAGGCTTTTTTACCTTGAAAATTTATATTAACAACTTAAATTTGATAGAGTCCACATGAAAATAGATATATAGCTACCGCTATATATTTCTAAGTTTAATAAAATGCTATTCTAGCTTCGAAATTTACATTAACGATTAAAATTTCAAAAGTTTTTAATAAAAAATCATTGTTAATTTTAATAAAATGCTATTCTACCTCGAAAATTACATTAATAACTTAAATTTGATAGAGTTTTCATGAAAATATATAGCTAAAGAGTAAAATTTTATCTCCCCAGAAAATTCACATTAAAGGTCTAAATTTGATGTAATTTTAATGCAAGTACTTGGCCAATGCAGCAATATACAATCATAGTGTAAGTTTGTTTATACTAGGATATTACTAACCATCTTTAGTAAAAATAAATTAGGTAATATTTAAGACGAAGTGTCAGATCGATTTTGTCGTTTTTTCCTCAGAAACACATAAATTGAGTATTTTTACGTCATTTATGGACGTTTTTTATTTGCGGAAACCTAACAGTAATCAACTGTCCTGCGGGATAATGGAGTGAGTAGCGGTGCGGGGTAGGGCAAAAAAGTCTGTAAAAATAGAAAATATTGAATTTGCAAAGACGAATTTTGTTAATAATATGTGTTACTTTTATAAATATTCCAGTGGCGTAACAAGGTTAATGAAAATAGCTATATTGCCCTATTGCAGTTGATTCATTATTTTATCATTCTGCTAATATTTCACTTCGCATGGCTCTCTGCTAACAGAGCACAGAACTAACCCAAACTAACCCACAGCATGCCCAAAATGAATAAAAATAAATTGATACTGTCATAAAGTTTATTCTTTTTCACACGTGAGACTCTTTTTTTGACACGAAATTATGACTTTCCGCAAAGCAAAAATTACTGTACTACACTTCTATAGGTTAGTTGCGTATTCAGGTAATCCCAAAATTCAAAAACGAATCTGACACGTCTCGTTGATAAATTAATGTTTGTGTAAAAATTAATAAATGTAGCAATAATAGTAGTGATGATAATAGCAATAGATAGATAATAAATGATTATAATTATCATAATGATCATTAAAAATTAATGAAATAGAATATTGAGAGTGACATATTTAATATACATTGGGATATTAAATTAAAATATGAATAATATACAGAACATTTCATTTAAAAAATACAAATTACCTCAAAAATTTGACATTTCCAATGTTCAATTTTTTTCGGTTAAAAATTCTAACTCTAATTGTGGGGAGGGCATTTTAATTATTGCCCTTTATCTATTGGTCTACCTGCCTTCGCTCTTTTAATCAGAAAAATTACTGAAATATTAACTTACGAATATTGATATTTTGCATTTATTAAAATGAAGAACGTTGTATATTTTTAATCATTTATTTCACGAAACATTTGGTCACGTCGTAGTAAAAATATTTAAAAACCATGATAACTGAACAAAAAATACTTGAAAACCAACACAATTATAACAATAGCGGGACAATTAAATCTGTTAATAAATTTCTTTGTCTTTCCTTTTGTTTATTCCGGTAAGTTCATCTTGGACTTTGTTTTACTTATTATGTTTCACAATTTTATTACACTTCGACAATAATTTTATTTTTTATCTTTTACTTTATCGTACTTACCTGTTTTATTGGATTTTTAGTAATTAAGATTTTAATGTCTTTACTCAAATGAACCTGCTTTGGGAATGAGAAATTTAATTTTTAGCTTAGTATACAATGCAACGCTTTCTACTTACAGTTTTTACTACAACTGCCACCATAACTAATAAAGGCACCATATAAATTGTCATTGTACGTCGATGACTGAACTTTATGTCCAAAAATGTCTGCAATGCATGCTACACTATTATTTATATGGGAATTATTAAAACGATATTGTAGAAGGTCACATTTTAATAATTATTGTTCTGAAACATCCCTAGAAGACAATACCCATGATCTCTCATGGTAAAAAGCGTTTACCTAAACCAACAGAACTCTTATACCTATAATTATGTTAGTGTTCATGCTAATTTAAAGCATCTAGCGTTAAATTATAATTGGCAGATGGTATTTGGTATCAAAATAGTTGTATTCCAATTGCATACTATGAGCGAAGGTTGAGTGAGCTGGCAGCCGAAAATCTAAACCATCGTGCCTCTTAATCTACAATAATTGTTATCATCGTAGCACCATGTTATTTTTAAGAAACAATCCCTTAAACCATTGAATCACCCAAAAAATTGTCATATTATAAGGAAAAATTCAATATAGAAATTTTGCTGAGAATTCAAAAAATATAATAATATACCTGGTGTTCTATTGTGGGAATTAATTTATTGATGGTGCTTTATTTTTGCCATGTACTGGGTGGTAATAGCATGTTTTAATCAACTCATTAGCTTAAACGTCGAATAACTTCACTTTCTGTAACTTCAATTAACGAATTTGCATTTGCTTAATTTTGGGTTTTATTTTCATAAATAACATCTAGAAAAATTTCCTGAAGCTTTCTTAAAGCCGAAGGGCTTCCTGTAATAAATAATCTAAAAGTTTTCAAATATTATTGTCAAAAATTTCCATATTATTTGATATGAGTTGAAGCCGTGGCAATAAATGATTTAAATTTAAAAAAAAATGCTATTCGGGAGACGAATATAAAAATATTTGAATATTATAAATATTCAAATATTGTTTGTTTATATAGATCTCCTTCAGGAGACTTAGAAATATTTTTTACAAAGATAAATGAGCTATTACATTATTTGTATAAGCCCAACAAGTCAATGATAATTTGTGGGGACTTTAATATTGATTTTTTGGCTTTAAATGGTGTATCAAATGATTTGTTGCAGCTTTTTTCTGCTTATGGCCTGGAGTCAAGCGTCAGGGGTGTAACTAGGGCTGGTTCTGCCTCGGAAACTCAGATTGACAACATTTTCTGTAATCTGCCAAAATCAGATATTGAAACTTCAATTCTTATTACACATATCTCTGATCACTATGGCCAAGTACTAAAATTGGGGACAAGTAGGAGTGAGGGTACAATATATATTAAAAAACGTTTTTTTACAGAACAAAATATAAACAGATTTATAGGCTACTTGCGGAGTGAGACTTGGAGTGATGTTGTGAGAGAGGTTGGCGCGAATGAGAAGTATGAATGCTTTTTTAACATACTTTTTTACCATTTCGACAGGGCCTTTCCATTAAACTCTTCTAGAAGTAGAAATTCATCTGATACTTGGGTTAACACTGAGATAAGAAATTATTCTAGTTACATAAAAGACCTGTATGTATGGAATAAACAAACAAAAAGTCCTGAAGTATACAACTTTTACAAATCTGAGAGAAAACTCTACAGAAAATTTTTATCTGATTATAAAAAGGGCATAAATGAAAATAGAATAATCAATTCAAAAAACAAAACCAAAACAATTTGGAGTATATTTAATTCAGCAACAAATAATTTTAAAACATGTAACCAGATAACAATAAGAAATAATGAAAACCTCATTATTGAGGATCCCTGTGAAATAGCAGAAATGTTCTCTAACAAATTCAATCTTGGTTCAAAAAATATTAATCATAACATAAAAGGTAAGATCACTTGCCATGAAACAATTTTCATGTCGCCCGTGTGTGAAAATGAAATATATAATATAATTCTTTCTCTTCCTAATAAATTCTCGGCAGGGCTGGATGAAATTCCAGTGTATGTTCTGAAACGCATTTCTCTATATGTAACAGGACCACTAACTCATATTATAAATGACTGTTTTGTTTCAGGCGTGTTTCCTGAACGATTGAAGTCAGCAAAAATTTTAGCAATTCATAAAAAAGGCAACCAACAAGACATTAACAACTATAGACCAGTTTCACTGTTGCCCTCGGTGTCAAAGGTCTTTGAGAGAGCAATGTATAATAGAATAATCAACTTCATAGAACAGCATAACATTCTTGTCGAACAACAATTTGGATTTAGGCCTGGCAGGTCTACTCAATCAGCTATTTATAAAACAATATCTTTTATAGCAGAAAAAGTCGACAACAATGAGAAAGTAGCTGGTTTATACTTTGACCTCTCGAAGGCTTTTGACACTATTGATTATGATATTCTAATTATGAGGTTGGAAGGTTACGGACTTAGGGGAATCTGCTTGTCTCTGATCAAATCTTATTTAACCAACAGGAGACAAACCGTTAGTGTGATAAGAAACGGGAAGCAATGCTTCTCAAATACAGTAATTTTGACACAGGGTGTTCCTCAGGGATCCATATTGGGTCCGTTACTCTTTCTTCTGTACGCGAATAGTCTCTGTGGGGCTCTTTCTTTGGGGCTTGTCTGTCAGTATGCTGACGATACGTCAGTCATATTGGCTAGTTCGTCTCTTGGGGGGCTCTCTGGGGACTGTATGCGTACAGCAGAACAAATGCAAGATTGGTGTCAGGGAAATCTGTTGACCCTAAATGCAGGAAAAACTGGTCTAATGTCTTTTTCAAAAACAAAAAGTAGGAGTGAATCGTTGTATGTAAGACTGAACGGAAAATCAATCCCCATATTGGATAGTATGAAATTTCTTGGCGTACATCTGGATTCCTCTTTAAATTGGGAGCAACATATCAGCGCCTTGTCAGCCAAGCTAAATAGTCTTTGTGCAGTAATTAGAAGGCTCCGGAGGGTATTGAACACACACACTTTAAAACTGTTTTACTGCGCGAGTATCCAGTCAATCATTACTTATGGAATTTTATTTTGGGGCTCGTCTAGCCAAGCTATAAAAATTTTTAAAGCACAAAAACGGATAATACGTTGTATATATGGGCTATCCCCTAGAACATCGTGTAAAGAATATTTTTCTGGATTTGGTGTCCTTACGGTACCTTCACTCTACTTCCTATCTTTAGTAACTCTAGTAAAAAAAGAGCCAAGCCTGTTTCTGGCAAATGTGGATCATTATGCCGAGGACATGGCAGTGGTTACCAGAGGCAGGATGGGCCTTAGCATCCCTGCGCACTCCTCTGCCTACTTTGAAAGAAGTCCTGGCTATAGGGCAGTAAAAGCATATAGAGCCTTACCAAATAACCTGCAACAGATTGCTTGCCCAAACAAATTTAAAAAGGAAGTTACCACCTTTTTACATAATGAGTGTATATATGATTTTAATTTAATTTAGTTTATTTTATCTTTTACACACATTACCTCAAAAACCAATTTTTAATATGTCTGTAATAGTCCATATGTTTTTAGCTTTAGGCTTTTAATTATTTTAAACCTAAAAAATTTTTAATAATTTTCAAGCTTGTTTTTACAAAGATGTATTTTGCTTGGGGCGTTCCTGCTATTGAACATCCATTATAATTTAGATTTAGATTAGTAAGCATTAGGCCGCATCTGTTTTCTTTTTGACGTTGCTGTGTCTTGTAAAAAGATTTGGTTGGCAATAAAGGATTATTTATTTATTTATTTATTTAGAGAGATAATAGAGAAAAAATTCAATAATTAATTAATTAATTAACTATGAGCTGAAGATGATGATAGGGAAGAGAGTCAAGTAGAAGGGATTGGAGATAACCAAAAAACATTATTATTGTCAGCTTTCAGACAGTACAACACTTCTTAAAATGGAAGACGCCGTAAAACCTAATTGTTTTAGTACTACCTTATAGATATGTAATTAATTAATTAAGGATTCCAGCCAGTTTACGTGTAAAACGTGTAGTTTGCCGTAGATATTTGCATTATATAAGATAATATATTAATTCAGTAAGAGAATTTCAATCTTTTTTCTTATTGTATAGTTTTTTTTTGAACTGAAAACTTCTTTTCCAGCACACTTTTTCCTGGGTCGTAAACAAGATTGGGCTGTCTACGTAAAAGCATGTAACGCTCAAAGCTGTCTACGCACGGCTATTTAACGCTGATTTGGCTAAAGTCAGCGTAGAACCAAGCATTGATACACGATAATTGTTGAATAAATTAAAGAACTTTGATGACGTTTTCTGAACACTTACTTTAAGCCCCTGTTGCAATAGGGAACTTGCACAAATTAATAAAAACCGAAATAAATGCTTAAGACCATAAGTGGACATCCTATAAAAAAGATTAGTAAAAAAAAAATCTATTAATTAAATTCATTGTAGCCAAAATCTTGAAATAAAAATGTCAAGAAATTCCAATTATTCGAGGCGCTCGGGATCGCGCGTTCACTGGTTGTGACGTAGAAGAGCATAATCAGTTTGTCGCCGCGCCGGCCGGTTCGCGTTTGTTGACTTTCGCCTTGTTAGCGGAATCTTCATCAGTTAAAATATTACAATCCAGTGGCTTGATATATATACCAGTAATAGTTCCATACGTGTTGTACGCCATAAGAAGTGCAGGTTTGGGTTTGCTTAGAGATTATTCCTTGTTTTGCAAATTTCTTAGTACGTTTTATAAAATTTTGATTTTACACGTTAAATCTATAATAGTAGAGTGGACATTGGTAGTCTTTATTTTTGCTGAAAATGACCGAAGAAGGGTTTTCTAAAGGACAATCTGACAATTTGCCCAAGGTGGATATGTTTATGGTAGCCAAGTTTATAAAAAATGCTGAACATTTTTCCGTAGGGGAAGCTCGTGGCGTAAAAGCAGATAAGTATGTATTATTTTATTATTTACGTATTTATGATAATCTCTATTTATAACTTTTAATGCCAATTAAATTAAGCTGTGTGGATGATATAGGTATTTCAACCTAAAATAGTTATTTGTGTATTTAGAGCGCAAAGTAACGGATTGCCGCTTGAGAAAAAATGTTACTGCGCGACGCTTAGCGGAAGGAAATTGTGAAAACGGCAATCTTACTTTGCGGTCGAAAAACACACAGAACTTTTTCTACAGCCGCATTTTTTAAAATTAAATGCACATTTTCCCTATACTTATTCTGAAATTTGCAAATGACTGTCAGTTTTGACATATTATATTCCGGCTTCGGGCATATTTAGAACAGGAGTGCCAGCAACAAACTGTAACAAACGCATGACTGTCATTTATTTAGCTTCGATTTCCATGACCATTTATAGCACACTCGATGGAAAGAGTGAGAATTTTCTTTTCCATGTTCGCGCTGGAGCGCAAAATAAGGATCCACGGCATTCGTCGTAGAAAAAATAGATATATGCTGGTTAAAAAGAGAAGAAATTATATATGTGAGAAATCTAGTAATAATTATTTCAGATGATGTTTTCGGGTATTATATATCTCAATTTTAAATCGTATTGGTTTTTTTCTGTAGGTTGTGGGTAAAAACGGAATAGGGCAAGCTTTTAAAATTAGGTAAAAAATGGATTAGCATGTTGTTTTATGGGTTTCCAAACATTGGAATTTACCTAAACTTTGATATTTTTTTATGGAAAGTAATGGAGGGGGTGAAATTTTTAAAGCACTAAAGTGTTGAATAAATATTTGGTTTTAAGGGTGTTTGGACAGGGAACTTAAATTTTAAAGATTATGGTATAGGCACTTTTTGCAATGTGAAACTTATACTTATAAACTTATTGACATGCGCTACTTTTAAACGATAATATTAGGTATATTAATTTGCAGATCTGGGAGACAATCCTACGGTGATGCGGCTATAGGCTGGGTGCAAGTTCGAAGGACATGTAATATATGCGTTGTAAAAGCGAAAATAACACCGGAGCACAACGTTCGCAAGAAACAGTACTCTGTAAGTTTTGAGGTCGATGAATCCTTAGAAGAAATAGTTAATGTACAGTGCCATGACTGTGCCGCTTCTTCAGGTAAGAGCTGTTTTGATTATTAATCTTTAGTAAAACCATAATTTATACATATTCTTTACCAGGTGGATGTAAGCATGCCATAGCGTTTTTGATGTGGCTTCATAGAAGAAGTGAAGAACCTTCTCCGACAGAAACTGCTTGCTACTGGGTGAAGAGCAAACTTTCAAAAGTGGGAACGTCTTTGAAGTTCCTAACGCTTAAGGATTTTAGAGCGGTGGAAGAATTAAGTTCAGATGAAGACAGCTCGAATTTTTTAAAGGAAGTGATTGATAAAGGATTAGAAATTCATTCGGAAAGTCAACTTTTAAAGCACTTTAAGCAAAACTGTAATGATTTAAAAGATAATTTGGGCCTTTATCAATTAATTCTGAAATATACTTCCTCTGTCAGTTATGAAGGAAATTGTGAAGACTTTTTTAAATTTTGTTTTTTAACAATGGATGACCAGTTGTGTTTACAAGCTGTTGCTGAAACGACCAAACAATCTGATTCAAGCTTATGGTTCGAGCTTAGATACGGACGGATTACAGCATCAAAAATTTATGATGCAGCTCATTGTAAAAAATGTGATGGAGCGCTTGTTAACCAGGTTTTGGGAGTTTCAAAATTTAAACCAACTGAAGCTATGAAGAGAGGAATCACATTAGAAAAAAGTGTGGTTAAGGAATTAGAAAAGGTCTTCAAAGTTCATTTTACCTATGTGGGAATAAAATTAAATCCAAAATACCCAATTTTTGGAGCTTCACCTGATGCCATATGTGACGAATATGTGGTTGAAATAAAATGTCCTCAGTCAGAAAGAACAATTTCAAATTATTTAACAAAGGATAATAAAATTACTGCAAAATACAAAGCACAAGTTCAGCTGCAAATGTTTATATTTGAAAAAAGAAAATGTTTGTTTTGCGTAGCCGATCCAAATTTTGAGAATAATTCGAAATTTACTTATGTCTGGGAAGAATTTGAAGAGGACTATGTAACATTTTTAATGGACGCAGCAAAACGTTTTTGGAGTGAAAATATTTTTAAACAGTTTTATAATTCTAAAAGATTGTAAAATCAAATTACCTGGGAAATTGCCATGTAAATAAATCGCAGTTAAATAAGCAAATCAGTAATTTCATATATTTATTTTTTATTTAGCTAAAGTGATACTAAAAAACAAATTATCTCTACCAAGAGAACATAAAAACAGTTTATCTTAAACACTGAACTAATACTTACTCAAAAAAACGTAGTTTCTTGTAACTTAATAGTTCTCATTTAAAGCAAATTTATAATTATTATCTTCCTAAAATTATCCCTGATTGTAAATTAATTAAGCCGCAGACAATGTTAATTATATGATCTGTACTAGGTATTAATTTATTGTCAATGCATGCATGAGGAGCCAAAAAAGAAAATTCTCTTAGTCTACGAATAACCCTTTCTATATGAATTCTTAAGCTGGCTATTCGTTTTGTTTCCACTACTTCAAACTTGGTAGGGTTCGCACTAGCAGAGACACTAGGAGGCCTGACTAAAATACAGTTTTTAGAAACAAGCAAATGCTGAATGTGTTTAAAACCTCTATCTGCCATCACAGCGATATTTGGTGGTAAGATATTTAAGAAACCACTGTGTTCTACTATGATAGCATCAGAGGCACGTCCACCAAAAGCAGTTGAAATAAAATTTATGATTCCATCAGGAGTGCAAGATATTAAATATTTTAAAGTGTTACATTTCTTATATTCACTCCAAGTTAATGACTGTTTAACAGAATCAGATGGCTTTTCGATCTCAATTTGTAAACAATCAATTATACATAAAACATCACTGTAACGAGCTCGAAAAGCGATTGGCAAATTTGATTTTACAGAAAAACGGGACGGTGTTAAAATGCATTTTCTCAACAACTTGCTTATAATAGGCAATGATTTTGAAAACATTTTTGAGGCATTTCCCTCACTTGTTCCAAAATCATCTGCCAATGATAACAATGACTGACCGGTACGAATTTTTTTTAAGGTTAAGAACAAATATTTACTTTGCAACTTGGAGTATTTTTCAAGCAACTGAAATATATAAAATGCATAATCTGGCAGTCCCATATACAACCTAGGTCTGCGCTGCAGCTTTCTAATTGTGCATTGCAACGCAAGCTCTTGAAAGTAACTTTCTTCCGCTTCATGAAGATTTTCCTCATGTACTGAAGATGTATCACTTACACAATATGTCGTATCAGAATCATTGTTGATACTGACAAAGCTAGAGCTATCAAGCACACTTTCACATTTAGGAATGTTCCAGGCAATGTTTCTTTCATAAATTGTTTTTATAGGTGAAGTCCCTACATCGCAATGTAAACATTTCAAAGGTGATAAACCAACTGATACACTATTATTATATTTGCATTGCACTGATTTGCTTCTG
The DNA here is from genome assembly GCA_016904865.1 of Pissodes strobi. NCBI lineage: Eukaryota > Metazoa > Arthropoda > Insecta > Coleoptera > Curculionidae > Pissodes > Pissodes strobi. Next base: position 19,374 of record JAEQML010056257.1, read on the forward strand.
ATCTTTGGACGAACCTGTACTGATACACCTTTCTTCTGGTGATTTGAAGGCCCTGCTTTTACTGTAAGTGAGTTTGAATTTAGATCCATACATTCTTCAACATGTTCTATATTATGAGTTGTGAATGATATACTAGCAGAGACCAAAGCTTCTTCCACAATTCTTCTTTTGGCACTTTGTAGAGCTGTTGGTCTGGAAGGCTGAACAAAAGCCCTTTTTCTGTCTGACTGGCAATTAAAAATATGGGGTATAACTTCAGGCTTCATTTTAATTCTGGTATTACCCCCCATGAGTTTATATTGTATGTAGTTTTCCATATCTTCTTGTAACTGCAAAAAAAAGCTTAGTTAGTTAGGTATAATATACAATATACAGGGTGGTAAACATAAAAAAAAATATGCGGCATTGGTTTTTTTGCAACTTTCATATTTTTGTGAAATCAAGCCACTAAAAATGCACCTTTTTTAGTCTCTTGAGTTGTTTTCGTATCTTACCTCTTTTTCGAAAAACAAATAAAAAGTAAAAACTGTAATGAATAAGTATTTCCCGAGGTATTTCCTAGGTCAATTTTCATGCAATAATGTGGTTTTTATTACTTCTTTCAAAAACGAAGTAAAATAAGAAAACAAGTCAGGAGACAAAAATGTTGTATTTTTAGTGGCTTGATTTTTAAAAATATAAAAATTGCCAAGTCAGTGGATATTTTTTTGGCAATAATATTCGTTAAGGTGCCTCCCGGGACGCCACTGGACTTGAAAATTTTATTCAAGTTAAAGCAAAATTAGCCCCTTATCAGGCGCCAAATTTCAACAAAATCGGGCAAAGGATATATTTCAGATATTTTGAAAAAGTAATTTTTTAAGGAAATTAACACCCTGTATCTCAGAAACTAAGCATTTGATTTTTGATCATTTCTCTCCCTTTAAGGGTGATTTTCATATATAGGACTGTGCGCCTACCATGCTGCGGCCGTCGCGCGTCTTCTCTTTTTTCACAATAGAACTGGACGACCGCAACACGGTCGTAGCACAGTCCTATATTAGATAATGTAAATAAGGGCTGCAGTGCATTTTATATGGAACATATAATTTTTTGATTTACAGTGACAAGGACACGGTAGGTGCACGGTAGGCGCACAGTCGGTGCACAGTCCTATATATGAAAATCAGCCTTAAAAGTACTAATAAAGCAGGAATATAATATAACTATAGGTATTTATTTAGATTTCCCAATTTTTAATGACAATTCATTTTTGACACAAGTTCTATAATACCTACTTACATTAAAATGGTCTTCACAGACGTAGAGTGCACCACTCTTCTCTGAAATATCCTTTACATCCCTTTGGCATGCTTTAATCCACTTTTGTCGCCGAGCTAGTTGTCCGAGTTTTGGTAATCTAATAAAGATTTTAGAAGGCGTTTTAAATCTCGTATTTGTGCACATTGGTACAATACACGCCTTATGAGCTGTCCTTTTCTCCATTTTAGTTCAAATCACAAAATACAAACCAAAAATACTGTGACAGACAAAACAAAAAAATATTCTGTCAGTGACAGGTAGATGATCGGCCGATCCGCCGCCGCCGCCGCCGCCGCGTCGACCGTTATGCTCTATGACGTCACGTATACTCGCACGCTTTTGATCGTGTTTATATTGGCGCGGATTTAACGGCAACTTTAAAAATGTATAGAAACAAAACGGGTGATATTTAACACTTCAGATTTGGCACACCTTCGTTTTTAGTGTAATAGAACAGATTATTGAAATAAAAAAAAAATGTGCAAGTTCCCTATTGGCGGGAATAGGAAAATGACGAGTATTTTTTTGGACGGGCATATTTTAAAAAAAGGAGTCATTTTGGGTCGTTTTAGCACTGAAAAAGTCGGGAGGATGGAAGGGCTTTAAAAAAAATTCTCCCTAAATACTTCTCTGTTTTGAATATCTAGGAAAAAGTGGACTTTTAAGAGAAACGAGGGAATCTTTTTCGAAAAGCATTTTTTTTTTAGAAAGACCGATTGCTTGACGAGAATCTATGCCAATAACTGTATTAGGATATACTTTGGAAATTATGATGGCTTTTATACAGGGGTTAGTTGAATTTAAACATTTCGATTTTTCGTGTTGTGAGACCACACCTTACCACTTAATATTTTATTACTGGCAAATCCGATGATCTGAAGCAACCAAACTTTCGTACATTAAAGTGGAAGCACATGAGCAGAACCTATAAAAAAATCGCACTCTTTCGACTAAAAATGCCGTATCGATGATTTTTTGATTTTCAGTTTTAAAAATCTATTTTAATCAGCATTTTCAAGAAATCAATCTCATATTCGTAAACCTCGTGATCTCTGCCATAAAAAAGTTTTATATGCAGAAAATCGCAAAACATTTCCAAAGTTTTCAGTATTTCGGCAATTGTATGAGCTTTGCTTTTGATGTATTATGGGAAATTTGAAGGAAAACTTCCAATATTTTGAATAATCTTTAAATTGAAATATACTAATTTATACATTTAATTTCCTGAAGTCTCATTAAAAACAGTTTGAATCCGGAAAAATGGGTGAAGATTTGCAAATGTGAGAATTTTTGTTATTGAACTTTCTGGTAGATTTTATGGCACACAAATTATTCTTTTAGCATACCCATGCGCATCGCTTTTGTGGTAAGTAAGTAAATTTATTTGCCTGAATTTTCATTTAAAACGGTTTGAAGATGGGAAAATGGGCCAGGATGGGAGAATCTGGATATATTTCAAGCGATAAGCAGCAGAATCTGCTATTTTGTATAGAAAATATCGGGGTAAAATTTGACTTTAAATATAGAAGTGGCAAGTAATTTCAAAATAAAGAAAAAGAAGTTTTAATCGCGCCTTGTTGAAGTTTTCACTTCTGTCGTATGGTCACGTTCTCTAATCATTCATCTCTGCTATAAAAAAAAATCTATATGCAGAAAATCGCACCACATTTTCAAACTTTTCAATACACTTCCGCTTTGTCTTCGGTTCAGTCAACACGTCGCGTAGCGGCTCTTTTGTCGCCATTGGGCGAACACGTGGCAAACGTACAGTGACCGTTTTTCTCCCTGAGAAAGAATCGGGCGTCCTAGCCAGAAAAAATCCCCATTCACGCCAGTAACCAGGCCGGGGGGAACCGGATATTCCCGTGGTATCATTTTTGTCTGTGCCTGTAAAAATTCAAAAAGTTTTCGTTGTGGAAAATCAGTGGTTGTGAAATGGTTTAAAACCAGACAAAGTCACGGTTGCCCTTTGAATGAGCTGGCAAATTACGCCATTGCCTTTTGTCGTTAAGACAAAGGGGCATCAAGAAAGAAAGAAAAGAAGAACTTTTCAATATTTCGGCAACTGTATGAGCTTTGCTTTTGACGTAATATACGAAATTTGAAGGAATACTTCTTGCAATATTTTGAACGATGTTTAAGTGAAAATATGTAAATTTATATTTTCATTGGCACGGCTTGAAGCTGAAAAAATGGGTTGAAATTAGAAATTGTTGATATTTTTTGGTGACTAGATGCGTTTATGACAGATAATTTTACTTGTAGCATATCGATGCTTATAGTTTTTGTGGTAAGTAGATTTTTTGTCTGAATTCTCATTTAAAACGATTTGAAGGTGGGAAAATGGACCAGGATCGATGATTTTTGGTATTTTTCAAGCGATAAGTAGTAGCTTCTGTTGTTTTTATGGAAGATTTTGGGGTATAATTTTACTTTAAACATCGAAGTGGTAACTGCTTTCAAAATAAAACACAAAAATATCAAATCAAATCTAATCAAATCAAATCAAATATTGCTTTATTGTTTTAACATAAAATGTTTTTAACAAAGCCATACCTAATAATAAAACATGCATAATAATTATAAGCCTAATAAAGCAAATAGAATAAAAAAAAATCCATAAAGTAGAATTTGAAGTGCAAAAAGGCATGTTTAAAGATCAAAAGTCCAAAACAAAAAAAAACAGACAAACTTAAAAATACTTAACATACTTTACAACAGATATTTTTAAAAGGACAGAAAATTTAAGAACATTGTAAAGTTTAAATTTAAATATAAATAATGTCAATTGTCAACACATACGTAATAGACACAAATGGTAAAAAAATTTGACTTACAGCAACAGACAAAACTAGTAACAAGTTAAAAAAATAAAAATATACACAAAGCAAATGCCGCATCACATGTCATTCTCACAGTATACCCGTCATAGTGCATCCTCGAGGAATTCCAGGACGGGGTAATAAGCTTTCTCAATTAGCAGCCTCTTTAGCTGTCTTTTGAATACCTTGGGGGATGCTGAACTTTTGATATAAGCTGGGATGTGGTTAAAGATATTTATAATTTCGTAGAAGATTGAGCGCCTCGTGAGCGCTGAAGTAGGCTGGGGAAGACGGAAAATCCTGTTATTCCTGCTAGGATACCGGGAGCTTCTCATCGTGAACCTCGACTGGTATCTAAAGACAATACATGCAGTCTCGAGGATATACAAAGATGAAAGAGTTAATATTTTCTCTTGACGAAAAAAAGGTCGACACGGGTCTCGGGGACCAGCTCTACAAATATATCTAACAGCCCTTTTTTGAATAATGAAAATCATTTGAATCATGAAGCCGCTTGCACTTCCCCAGAAAGCAATTCCATACCGAAGATGGGATTCAAAAACCGACTTGCCAATCCTAGCGCCCAGCTCCTGAACAGTGATTCTAACAGCAAAACAACTAGATGATAGCCTACTAGCAAGTTGATTCATGTGTGAATGGAACTTAAGATCTCCATCTATGAAAACTCCAAGAAATTTGCTGTCAGGCCTGATCTCAACTGGAGCATTATCAATGAATATATTTGCGAGATTACATTTAAAACATATCAATTTTGTCCTTGTGGGATTGAGTGTTAACAGGTTAGAGTCACACCAAGTTTTCACGCTTTGGAGATCCTCCAAGATGATTTTTTGGAGGGAACCGGGGTCCAGAGCCTCCCACAATATGGTGGTATCATCAGCGAATATGGTGAACTTACCGCGAATAGGAAGATTAGGGAGATCATTTATGTAAAGCAGAAATAGGACTGGACCCAAAACCGAACCCTGTGGCACTCCGTGATCAATGGATTTGTAGGTAGAGCAATTAGGCCCTATGAAGACACGTTGACGACGACCAAGCAAGAACGATGAAAACCAAGACAAAGAAACTCCCCTGAATCCATAATGATACAGTTTCCGCAGCAGAATTTCGCGACTAACACAGTCAAATGCCTTTGACAGATCACAAAAAGCTGCTGCCGAGATCCCACCATCATTAATATGTGAGTACAAATCATGCACTAAATGATAAATAGCATCATCTGTACTAGTGCCCTCCCGAAAACCAAATTGGCACCCACTGAAGATGTCATTAGCCCGTATAAAGGAGAGCATGCGCGTTTTCACGAGCTTCTCTATAATCTTAGACATGGTGGATAGGAGTGAGATGGGGCGGAAGTTAGACGGGTTGTCTGGTGTTCCCTCCTTATGGATCGGAACAACTTTTGCCGAACCTAGACACGAAGAAAAAACTCCCACCAGCCCAGAACCATCAACACATTATCTGGTAGATCGAGAAAAATGTTTGCAGAAAGACCATCCTCTTCTGAGCTGTTTTTATTTTTGATTGAGTGTAAAGTAGTCTTTATTTCTTTAAGATCAGTTGGGAAAAACAAAAATTAATTGGGAATATTTATATGAGATAAATAATCTATTGGATCAACCGAAGGTTGGAGTTGCTGTTGTAAGTTACTAGTAGGCTATACTACAAAAAAAAACTATTGAGTGAATCCGGGGAACTGAGAGGAGTTAAAGCAGGACGATGAGCATTTTTTTACGTATGTCATTCACAATAGTCCAGCATTCTTTTTGTGAACTATGGCAGTTGCTTAGGCGATCTGAATAATATTTTTCTTTGGATAATTTTATTAAGCGACGGAATATGGAGCGGTATTTGGCAAAATACTCATTAAAACCTGGGCATGAAGTGAACTTTCTGATCATATGCAGTGAGCGAAGATTCTTAGAAGAAATGGTTAGACCCTTAGTAAACCAGACTTTTTTTGACTGTTTTTTAGATTTAATTTTAGTTATTGGGAAAGCCTTGTTAAACAACCCAACTAACTTAGTATGGAAAGTAGATATTGGATTTTCAGAATCTAAAATAGGAACCCAGCAAGAGGAGGCACATAAATTGTAGAATCGAGCATAATTGTTTCTGCCAAAAATTCTGCCAGAATGTATTAGAGATTTTGCCTCTTGAACGATGGGTTGTGAGATCCTGAAAAAAATCGCTTCATGATCCGATAATGCTGCATTCTCAACTGTACAACTAGCAAGTTCATCACACAAATTAGAACACACATAGTCGATGGTACTAGATGAGAACTGAGTGATGCGCGTCGGCGATCTAACAGGCATTTGCAAATTATATGAGTCGAGTAAACTAGATAGCCGCACTGTGCAAGCAGAACTCTTTTCATCAAAGTTTATATTTAAATCTCCGGTCAGAATTATGTATGCTGAGCTCGACATGTTTGATAGGATATCCTCCAGCCCTACGAAAAGTACATCACTGTCAGAGGTAGGTGAGCGATAAATGCAAATTACATATAGTTTGTGAGATTTTGAAAAAATTATTGTACATTCGAACTCGAATTCTTGTAGTAAGTGGTCGAACTTTGTTATCGATTGAAATGAGTTCTGCTTTAGAAAAGTTTCACTGACTAGGATTAAACAGCCACCATGGGTTGACTGGGATCTACAAAATTTTGATAATATAACATAATTTGATATAAAACATAGTTCATTCTGCTTCAGCCAGTGTTCCGTCAATAAAACTATGTTGGGGAATTTGTATTCATTTAAGAAAAGAAAGAGTTCATTGGTTTTATTCCTTAGTGATTGAATATTTAGCAGCATAATTGAATAAAGTTTACATTTATTATCATTTACTATAAGTTCACTCCTTTTTTTCTTCTGGATTGGTCTAAAAAAGTGCTCATTCTGCAAAAAGTGACTGTTCCTCACATGAATCCACCACTGGCACCTCAGGTGAATTGTGCACACTCTTGGTCGAACCTTCTGAATTGGGAATTTTATTGTTGCTGATTGCAGAGATTGGTGCCATATCTTTTTGGATGAAACAAGCTACTAAATATTCTGCTAAATGTTTTTTGTGGATCGGTTCTCGAGAAGTTAGAGGCAGGAATTCCCAAGTAAAAAATTTTGAGCAGCGACCATTATATTTAAAACTGGTCGATTAGGAGTAAGGTATGGACCGATTAAAACTAAGTTTGTATGCTGGAATTTAATGAGCTTATTTTTTAGGTCAGTCTCGCACAATTTTTTACCATTATATGAGTCCTGAGGGTCGGCGAATAGAAACACAAAATCTCTCTTGGTAAAGCGCTTGCAGTAGGGCAAACTTAAGTCCAGCAGTGTTGATATCGATGTGATTTGCATTCTTTGGCTATTAATATCAAACTTTCCCCCTGTCAGCGATTTCATCAGAGAAAGGTATCCTGTAACAGCAGAGCCGGCAATAAGTATTCGGTCCCTTTTTTGTGGAAGCGAGTTTTTTCCAGATGATGTAGAATTTGAGGTAGCAGACAGTGGAACAGGTTCAGGCCTTGGTATGCTTCTCCGATTATCTGCTATTTGTTGTTTTAACTTATGGAGATCCTCAAGATGCCCTCTAAAACATTGATGCTTACTATCATGTTTTTATTTAGCTCTATTTGCTCTCCGATTCTTTCGTTTAATTCATTTTCCATGTTTCTATAGTTGTCCACGTTTAGTTTTAAATCAGTCTCTATCTCTTTTAGCTTTTGTAATTCCATTTGCAGAGTTTCCATCTCCTTTTTTTGCTATTCTAATTGAGATATAAACTTTTTTTCAACTTCTAGGACAACATCATCAAACATTGTGCTATTCCGCTGTAGAGGTTGGATATGTCTATCCTTTGCAGATAACTCGTCCTCCAATTCTGCTACGTGTTGTTTCATGGTCTTGATGCAATCATCCTTACTCTTGTTATTCTCCAGTTGGCAATTTACAGAGCGAAAAATTTTATATCCACCCAACTTGACTACTTCATTAGAGCGCACGAAACAACTGGGGTGAAATATACTGGAACTTACGATGCAGCAGAAGTTTGAGAACTCCTTGTTTCTGCAGCATTTAAATGCCCTCTGCATTTTCGTCACTTAATGTACAGGTAGCACTGTAAATGTACAAGATCTAGTATAATACCAATTATTGGGTCAATAGCTTGTGATAAGAGAAGTAAAGGTATTCACTGGTTATCGCTATCGCGGAAATTCCAACAAAAAAAAATCTCTGCTTCTTCAAGTTTTCACTTCTGTCGTGTAGTCTTATTGGATAGTGAATAAAATATCAATATTTTTCAGGTCCGCTCAATTTTTGGCTCTGTTTCAGCCACTTTCATAAGAAAACCATCAGCCGTTTTTATTTTGGCTCTTCCTACGTGCATAAGTTATCCTTTGCATGTTTTATGTTATGTTTCATCTTATTATTCATTTAATTTTCAGATTTTTTTTTAAATCCGCATACATTTGCTTTTCTAATATTACGTTTTTTGCTGCAGTTGTTTGAAATTTTAAATAGAGAATTTTGAAGGGTAAGGACAGCCACTTAATATAAATATGGACGTTAGATATAAAGTCACGCTAAAATTTTCTGAGAGCTCAGAAGCAATAGAAGAAATGGGGCATCCCATCTAAAAGAAGCAAAATAATCATAATTTTTCGAATACTTCCCAAAAAATACGCCTATTATAGTGTTTATATGTGCGGGAAGAATTTAATCGACTCTTCCATTTAATGAAGCAATTTTTAGGGTATCTGTGAAATTTTTGACACCTGACAAACAGAGGAGATAATGAGCATAATATTCGAATTAAATTCATAAATATTTTTAACGTATAATTGCTTTCACTTCAATCATTACAAATTTTGTATTGCTTGAATCTATCTTTAATATACATATACGTTGATACAATTGACGCTAAGTGGAACCATTTTAACATTTTGCCTACATATTTTTATACTTCGTATAAAAGCACTTGGCGCTCTCAAATGCGTTCTCTGGTGTTGCCGTCTCCTGGAAACATTCGTCTATAACGGCCTGCGCCTTAGTTTCGTCTCCAAAGGCCGTGATCATGTGGCTCTTGAGTTCGTCCATTTGGTAATTCCCGTTTTCGTCCAAACATCCCGATTTTTTGGCGATACAAAGTACATGTTCCTTGAATTTTGGGTCGTCAGGAAAGTCGCCATTCAACGCGCTGGTCATCTTGTCACTGGTAACTCCAGTTTCTTGCATACATGCGTCACTCCATCCCATGAATTTTGCACGTTGTTCTGGGGTAACTTCCTAAAATAGACAATAATTTTGTAACATTTACCTTCCTTAATATGTGATTTGATTTTTAAGTCGGAAAATGCATATATTGATATCTCCAAAGCATTTGACAGAGTGATTCATTCATTGCTTCTGACGAAACTTTGTCTATTAATTGGAATTCGTATAAATCGGATGTAATGTCGGCAGTTCCCTAGGGAAGCATAGATCTTCCCTTCACTTCCCTTTTATCCTTTAAGTAGACATTCTTACGTATATATAGAACAATTTTTCATATTCCAAAAATAGAATCCGCCACTGGTAAAAGAAACTTTCCGGTTGTAAAAATTGTGAAAACTTATTGAAATATAAGACAGTTAAAATATGTGTTCAAGTGTAAGAGACAAAAAAATGGCAAACAAAATAACCAAAAAGAAATGCCTTTATCATTGGCTTATAAGTTTTTGATATAAAAATGGCATTACGTTCTGACCACGCCATTGGTGGAACTAAGAATAATGACTTCATTAAAAATGGCTACTAATACTTTTTGCCAAGAGATCTTGTGTTAAAACTTGTCAGATATTCTTGAAATTTCCATTCTCCTGAAAACTCGTGTAAGTGAAATTCAGTTTTTTCCCTTGATAAAGATTAATGAAAAAGACGAAAAATTCACAGTAAAAAATAATGTGGAAACACAAAATAAATTATAGGAAAACACGTTAGTTCTATAATGAAGATCGAGTAAAATTAATTGTATCTCTTTTTAGTTTTTGGTAGATATAAGGGCAACTACATGTACAGATAGATATAGTACGAGAGAGTAATCTTTAATTGTTTTTAAGGAACTGATTACTTTTAGGTAAAAGCGGCAACGCAGCATTGCTGAAAATCCTTGAATTGCGCGAATTATACTTAATATATTAAAATGCCGCATTTTTGAAGTGAAACTTCGTTAGCGAGGATAAAGTCAGAAAAAATGCGTATCAAAGTGAAACGCTTATCAAAGTGAAACACCGCTTTAATTAAGCATGTTCCAGGATAGCTAGAGAATTGAAATTTTCAGGACATGTCGCCGCCGCCGCCGGGGTAAAATGGGGATCCTGGATGAAAAATGGACCCCCCCCCCCCGGTTGGCCAGGAGCCCCCCCGTTCTCACCCCTGAACGGGAAGAGCTACGGGGTCGAATTTCTTATAGTAGGTGCGCCTCATGGTGGGTACCTTTGACCATATGAGGAGAAGCGGGGCTCTAATTTAAAGGGGGGTTTTGAGGGACACAGTTTTTTGCCGATATCTCCTAGGATCGAAAATCTGCGACTGGGGGGGGGGGATACTCAAAATTTTTCGAAAAAAAGGGAAACAATTAAAAAAAAAGTTTTTTTTTCGGAAAGTTAATAAAAAGAATAAAAAAACAAAAAAAAAAAAAAAATAATAAAAAGAAAAGAGAAACGCGGTTTTTGGCGAAAAAAAAAACGAAGGAGTTCAGCTACGAGGTCGGGGATGGCAAAAATGGGAAGAACAAAAATGCTTTATGAAAAAGATAATAATTTTTGAAAAAATGGGAAAACTGAAAAAATTTTTTAAAATATTTGCAAAGTTAATAAAAGTAATATGAAGCGAAATGAGAAAAAAATAAAAAAAAAACATAAAAAAAATTAATATAAAACCAAATAATGAAAAATAATAATAAAGAAATAGAAAAATTGTTCGGAAAGTTAATAAGAGTATTATAAAACAAGATAAAGAAAGAAAAATTATTAAAAAAAATAGAGAAACGCGGTTTTTGGCGAAAACAAAGTTGAAAACAAGGAAAAAAAGTAAAAAAAAGTGTCGGCGATGTTGAGAAAAAAATGCTTAAAAAAACAAAAACTCAATTCCTTGCATCTCTTTCTTCTGAAGTTTCACTTTAGTTGGGTGCTTATGAAGGTGAGGCATATAATTTATTTTGATAATAGCAGTGTTGCCAATATCAGATCGGCTTTTGGGCTTTATCTACCAAATGTCTATTTTTATATAGCACTCCTTGTATATTTTACATTGTTTTGATTCAGCTACAGACACTACAGTAAAATTCACATTTAGGCAGAAGCGGCAACGCAGCACTATTAAGGGACATAAAAATACATTTTTTCAGTAATGAGGCGATGCTATATTTTTGCCAGTTTCTCAATTTAAGTTGCCAAGTTTTGATATTTAAATAGAATAACCCGCATATTTCTTTTTTTTTGGCTCGTTTCAATTCTCAAACGATAATAATTCGAAAACAGTTGAAAGTGGCAGCAAATGTAAAATGTATCAAATATAGATTTTTTTTGTAGAATTCTAAAATTAAAAAATATACAGATTGTTCTATTTAAAAATCCGATGTCGCTGCTACTTCTGGATAAAAGTGGTAACGCAACCTTGATGAAATTATTTTAGGTCTATAGTTAACGATTCGTTAATCAGTTCCTCAAAAACGTCTAATACCAAGTATAAAAAAGTAGTTTCCCCTTGTAACGCTCTTATTATCTAATATAAAAATGCGTTTTTTCAAGCACCCTGTATATCTAAGTTTTTTTTAACAACAAAACCATGTACCAAAATTTGATTTTACTAATAAAAAGGTATGAAATTTAGTCGACCAGATAAAAATATGATGAAATCCTGAATCTATTACGAGAAAAAAATTTACGTTCTTCTAGCAAGTGAAATTACATGAAAAAAGCACAAGAGCAGATGATAAAATTCAATTTATTGATGGAAACAATTTGAGATTATAACATACTTACAGTTTTCACTGCAGCTGCCACCAAAGCCACTAAAAATACTGAAAGAAGCTTCATTTTTGATTATTGATGCTAATATGATTTAGATGCAACTGTACATAAACAAGAGCCCCAGGGTTTTATATATGTAATAATTCTAGCAATAACCTTGCCGAATAATGATAGTGTTGTTAATGAAGCCAAGCATCTCCGCCTCCCCCGAAAAGTACCTGTTTTATCATGATACGCACCCGTGGTTCATTAAGGCTAACGAAATCTTAATATATGTTATTAAAGCTATTATATGTCGGCGATGTTTTCAAACCTATGCAGCGTTAAATGATAATTGCTATCTAGTAAATTTGTTTTTTTTATTGGTTGACCGAGAACAGACTGATTTTCAAAAGTCATTAAAAAAAATCTGCTGTTTAATCCCATTGGAAACGAGAAATATCTTTAAAAGTGACTTTAGCTGAAATGCTGATCAGGATATGATGATCTACATATTTCTAGCTTTTATAAGTCTCATATTAATGTAATTTTAAAGCGACCAAAACGTGTAGGAATCCATTCAATAATGTATTCTTCTGCAATTGCCTCCAAACCTATTTCTATTGCACCTCTAAACAAATCGAGTAGTTTGGAAGTGATGCAGATAAAAACGTTACTGAAACATGGTTTAACTTCAGCCCATATTCGACTTTTCCTGGACCTCCTCTCACCTCGAATTATGGTACAGAGGGAGTTCAGGATGGTGCTGAATTTTTTATATAATGCAACGTCCTGCGTGAGCGGTTGGGTGAATTGAGTAACTCAACTGTTCATGGGAGAGGCCAGCAACCTACCCATGGTCAAAAAAACTGTTTTGATCATAGAACCAACGACTTAGCCTCGGATAGGACTGATTATTTCGATGACGACACGGCGAGAACAAGGAATAAACGAATACGAATAAGAAAACCCAAACCCCTTAGAGTGGCGACTTGGAATGTAACCTCTTTCAACAATAAAGATCAAGAAATAATAATGGAACTGGAAAATAAAGGAATCGATATCTGTGCTATAGCAGAAACGAAAAAGAAAGGCAAGGGCAGCACCAGGTATGGAAACTACATTCTTATATACAGCGGAAGAGAAAAGAATGAAAGAGCAACGTCGGGAGTAGGCATATTGATAAATGGAAAGTGGGAAAACAACATAAGCGGCATAAACTACGTCAACGACAGACTGCTGCAACTAACAGTTAAATTTCAGAAGATCAAAACAAGTCATATAATCAGTGTTTACGCGCCTGACATCAACAAACCCCAGGTAGAGATAGACACATTTTACCAGAACCTGCAGAGAACCCTCGACGGTATCCCAAAGCAAGATGAAGTAATTATCCTGGGAGATCTTAATGCAAGGATTGGCAATGAAACAATAGTGGGGATCAAAAACCGATATAATGAAGAAACAATCAACGACAGCGGTGAACAACTTATACAGATGTGCGCCCTTAACGAACTGCGAATTAACAACACATTCTTTCAACATAAACCGCAACATAAATTCACATTTGAAAACACACGAGGACAAAAGTCCATAATAGATTATATAATAACAAACAAAAACATTCACCCCTCCCAAGTGCTGGACGTAAGAGCTTTAAGTTCCGCAAATGCTGTTACTAATCGCAATCTCGTAATGGCAAAAATAAGAGTGACGACATACCAAATAAAGAAAAAACATAACGAAACAACCAGTAAACTCAATACGGAGGCACTAGCAAATTATTCTACGAAACATCTATACCAACAAAGGCTGAAACAGAAGATTGCAAATAATGGGATAAAAAATGATGACGATGTGGAAATGGCATGGAATAAATTACGCACAAATCTACTAAATGCAGCCGAAGAAGCACTTGGAAGAAGAAATAAAACCAGAACCGGAAAACGAAACATTAAACCTTGGTTTAAACAAGAGGTAAAGGACTTAGCAGCTGAAAAACGAAAAGCGTACCTGCAATACCGATCGAACACAATTACGTACGAGGTATATAAGGCGGTCAGAAACCGGGTCAATGCAGAAATCCAGTCAATTGAACGACAGCATTGGGAAAAATTCTCTGCCGATATGGAACACGACTTATATGGAGGACAGAAGAGAATTTGGAATATGCTGAGAAACAGAGAAAGAACGAATATATCCAAATTTCAAAGATCACTACTGAAGACTGGGAAAACACTTTGAACAACTCTACAGTAATAAAGAGGAAAACACGGAGACCCAGGAAACACTCACAAATGAAGAAACACCACCAACTTGGCAGATACCGATAGAGAAAATCAAACAAACGGCAACCGCTCTAAAAAACAGAAAATCACCTGGTATAGACGAGATAATGAACGAAATGATCAAGTATGGGGGGGATGCACTCATGGGTGAATTAAAGGATTTTTACAATAAAATATTGTCTCTACAAAAAGTACCTCCAGAATGGAAGGACAGCATAACAATCCCAATCTTCAAAAAAGGAGAGAAAACAGACCCCAAAATCTATAGAGGAATCACCCTTCTAAGCACAGTTTCGAAGCTGTTGACAAAAATATTGGCAGAAGAAGTGACTAGCACGGGAATATGTGAGAAGCAGCAAGGTTTCAGACACAATAGATCCACTATAGATGCCATATTCATACTCCGCCAAATAGCCGAAAAAGCTATTGAATTCAACAAACCGGCGTTCATGTGTTTCATAGATCTTACCCAAGCATTTGACAAAGTAAGACTCCTAGAAGACAGGAAAGTTTATCAGAATATTGAGTCCATCATCAGAGAGCTGAACACCGGCAATCACACACTCGTAAAAGC
>MU191637.1:18345-34378 GCA_016904865.1 Pissodes strobi
TAATCAGGATGAAAAGACAAAATTTGTCTCGATACCATATAGTCCTCAGTATACTTGAGGACTCCAAAGGTTTTGAAGGTTCAAAATTAGTATACCAAACTCAATTTAATATTAAGAAATTATGCATGGTTCAAAGCACAAAATTGAAATATTCGAAAAAGTGGAATTTATGAAATCTGATGTATTGATTGTAATCAAAGATATGTTGGGCAAACTAGAGAATCTATACAAGCGAGATTCAACGAACATATGTCTCTTTTAAAGTATGGTAGAACAGAAAAATCGAGGATTTCCGAGCATGTTTTTGGAAATAATCATAGAATAACAATTAAAAATTTAAAATTATTCATAACATATCTGATGGGAGATTATTTGATGCATACGAAAGTATGGAAATATAAGAATAGTTTAAATAGAGATAGATCAAGGGCCTATTCCGTATAGTCCATTGTATTCGTTGATCGAGCGTGATTAGCAGAATTCCACGATTGGTTCTTTTTGGTTTCGCTTGGTTAAGCAAACAATTATTATAAAACAGAGTTAGGTAGATTTTAAGTTTAATTTTAATCATCTCCTGATGATGCTAAAATGACTAGCGAACCGCGCTGTGGTTTTGTGGATATACCTCTAGTTTTATAGAGCTATAATTATCCCTAACTAGTAATTATCACTAGCTCATTTTGCCAAGTTTATTTTTCAATTGTTGAAATGCTATATTTCCAGTTTTATACTGCATAATGGCAACATATCCTTGTGAATAAAACTTTAAACGAATCTACTATTCAAAACAAATTACCCAAAAGCGATTTCATAAATCTGATTTTCATGGTGCTCCAAAAATAATATAAAATCTTTTACATTCAATGAAGCATTTAAAAGTAAATGGAGAAGCAAAAGCTCCCGTGTTGTCTTATGAAAAATATTTGGCTGGTTGCCTTTCGATCGCCGACGCATTGTTCTCCATTAAAGTGGAGGAAAAATTACAAATGGGTTTTGAAAAGCCCGGAGACGCCATTAAGGATGTACCAAATTGATGTTTTACAGATTATAAATTTCGGTGTAGGGTAGTAAATAATGCGATAAGTTCACTAAAAGAATGCTCTAGGCATAATATTGGCCTGCTATTATTAATATACTGCAAGTGTATACGCACGTTAAAAACAAGTAGAAAATCCTTTTGAATTTGTTATAGCAAATTGTTAACTTCATATTCTGTAATTTCTTTCCAAACAGCACAATTAAATCCCTACTAGTAAGTAATAGAAATAAAAAGTACAAGAGCGGTGTAACAGCGAAATAATGACTACTAATTACGAATTAGAAGTTAATTTCATTTACTATTTAGGTCTTGAATTAATTTGCATTTCATTGAATTTTACTTTGGCCATTCTGACAAGAACGAATTTAAAACTAAAAAGAAAAAGACAGACATTTTAAAAGAATACGAACATAAGTAACATGGCATAAAATTACTTTTCACTTTAATTCGGTTGAAATGCAGCAACTTTTATTTTCGTCTTGTTCTGGTGGCTTGTCCAGTTGTTTTGGTAAATTTAACTTCATTTTAGCGTCCTTCTGAAAAGATAAAAGGGAGCCACACATGTGCTTGCCTTATCTAAAACAAAATGTTAGTATTAGTTGGGTTTCAAGAACTCACACCTCAATTTTGTCTCGGGAGCGTGCTTGTCAACAAACGTGACTCTGTTTATTGTATTTACACTTGGATACTCTGGAGTTAATTAATTTTATAAAATATATACCTTGTGTGAATGTGGTGGGCTCTAATTCCAGTGCGTTCCATATCTTTTCTTGGAGCAAGAGTGCCTATTATTGACTATAACGCTAGCCAGGTTGTTTTTGCTCTTTGCAGCTTGAATTGGGTTGTGGGGGATGATTTATTTTATTAGTTGATATTTCTATTTGATTGGCTTGTTTTTTTTTTAACTTAAAGAGAATGGGGTTTAAAAGTATAAAAAGGGACATAAATAAGCTTGTTTTAAGTTACTCTGGAACAAATAATCTTATCTTAATCTTCACTGCCTAGTAGAGGCTAGTTACTGTAATGTTTCGATTTTTATTCATTTGATTCATTTTCCTTAATGCAACATTCGTTTTTCTTGAATTAACTTTCTTTCTGATATTTGACTTCAGAAACCGAACAACTGCGAGTGGCGTGGAGCCTTGGCAGTATTCTCACATGAAGCATGTCGGTCGTAGGAATCGCCTGGTTTGAATTTTGGAAGAAATTTCCAGTAGAGTTTGCGCGTGGTCTTGTTTTCATCATCTCCCTGGACAAAATCGAAGACGGTCAGTTTTCGGAAGTAAATTATACTTAGAACTTAAAATTTTTCTCTTAACTTTTCAATTCTCACTTTCTTCTAATCTGAGCTTAAAGCAATTAACTAAAATTATAACATAATAAAGAGCCGTGCAGCTGCCATGGCCGATTTAATTCTAATCATCATTTTAACATTGAAAATGTTTCTGTTGTCCTAGTATAGGGCCCCAAATCGTGAAAAAGTGCATGTTACATTTGCCACACATGACGTCGTACGCGTCAGAGATCGTGTTAGTTTGTTTATTTAAACTTATTCAAATGACCCAAACCCAAACTAACCAAAAGCACCAAAAGAGGCTAAAATGTATCGAAATAGATTAAAATATTGAAGTAGGTTAAAACTAACCTAAATTAACCGAATTTTGTTGACTAACAAAAACTAATCAAAAACATTAAAATTGCTTATAACGTATCGGAACCGGTTCAAATGACTAAAATAAATTGGAATTAACTGAAAGTAACCGAAAGGAATGACTAACCAAAACTAACAGAAGGTATCTAAAAGCACCAAAACGGGTTAAAATATATCGAAATAGATTAAAAATATTGAAGTAAGTTAAAACTAACCCAAATTAACTGAACTTTGGCGGCTACCAAAACTAACCAAAAACTTTAAAATTGCTTTTAACGTGCCAGAACTGGTTCAAATGACTAAAATATATTAAAACTAACTGAATTTTTCCGCAAGTTGATTGAACGACTAACCCAAAACTAACCAAAAATAACCAAATACTCCAAGAAGGGCTAAAACTTATTGGAACACATTAAAAATATTAAGGTAAGTTGACAGTAACTTAAATTAAGTGAATTTTGGCGACTAACTAACGCTAATCAAAAACATTAAGATGGGTAATAACGTATCGTATCCGGTTCAAATGAATTAAATAAACCTAACCAAAAGCTGATTAATGTTTAACCAAAACTAATCCAAATTAATCAAACACTCCAAAAAGGGCTAAAACGTATCAGAACAGATTAAGAATATTAAAATTAGTAACTAATCCAAATTAACCGAATTTTGTCGACTAACTAAAAATAACCAAGAAGTTGGTTATAACGTATCGGAATCGGTTCAAATGACTCAAATAAATTGGAACTTACTGAAAGTAACCGAAAATTGTTTGAATAACTAACAAAAAGTAACAAAAAGTAACTAAAAGCACCAAAACAGGCTAAACCGGCTAAACGGGCTAAAAATTAAAATTAATTCAAATTAACCCTATTTTGGTGACTAACCAAAAACACTAAAATTGGTTATAACGTATCGGAACCGGTTCATATGACTAAAATAAAATAAACCTAACTGAAATTAGCCGAAAGTTGAGTGAACGACTAACCAGAACTAACTAAAAGCACCAAAATGGTCTAAAACATATCGGAACAGATTAAAAATATTAAGGTAAAAGGAAACGAACTTAGATTAACCGAATTTTGCCGACTAACTAAAATTAACCAAAACCATTAAAATTGGCTATAATGTATAGGAACCGGTTCAAATTACAAATTTAAAACTAACTAAAGTAAACCGAGAGCTAATTGAATGACTAACCAAAACTAATAACAAGTAACCAACAGCATCAAAACGGGCTAAAACGATTGAGAATGGGTTGCAAAAATTAAATTAAGTTGAAACTAATGAAAACGAACCGAATTTTTGCGACTAACCAAAAAGATTAAATTTGATTATCACGTATCGAAATCAGTTCATTAATGACTAAAATAAATTGGAACTAACTGAAACTAGCGGAAAGTTGATTAACGACTAACCAAAAGTAATTAAAATTACCAAAAGCACCAAACCGGGCTAAAACGAATCGGAAAAGACGGCAAAACTCTGTGGAAAGTTTATCGTAGAGTAAAAACCAGTCGCACAAAGCAACATAACTCAAACCGTACGCAAATTATGATATGAAACTTGGAATTTGCTAATTACTGATAGCATGATTGAAGACATTGTTACGTAGGAATATTAATTTATATCGAAAGTATTCGTGACAACTTCTTACGCTCTCGAGATGCTTTGAATACCGATGTCCATGAAATCAAAGCCATATTTGGCCTAATGTACATGGCAGGAGTTCTCAAGGCAAATCATACCCAACTTAGCCGATGTATGGAACTCTGATGGTACTGCCACAGAATTTTTCAGAATAGTTATCTCTAAAGACCTGTTCTATCTACTTTTACGAGCTCTTCGATTCTACGACATAAGAAGTAGGGCGGAACGGAAAAAGTTGGATAAATTAGTAGCCCTAAGCCGAATATTTGAATTGTTCCAAGATAATTATCAATCTTGCTACACACCAGGAGAAAAATGCACCATTGATGAAATGTTGACGACATTTCGGGGTAGATGCTGGTTCCGTTAGTACATACCAAATAAGCCAAGTAAATATGGTATTAAAATTTTTTCATTATTAAATAGCCGTGTGTCTTATATCATAAAGATGAAACTTTACGCTGAAAAGAAACCGAAAGTCCATTTACAGTGGATAATTATTAATTAAGTGTTGTGCGCCGTTTATGTCAGCCAATCCGTAACTCAGGACGAAACACTGTTTGCGATAATTGGTTTACTTGAATCTCCCTTGTTATGGACACACTCAAGCATCACATAATAACTTTGGTTTGCACCCTTCGAAATAATAAACGGGAAATTCCACCACTATCTGTAGCAACCAAAGAAAGGCGCGTCTCCAGTAGTAGTATGTTTGGATTTGAGCAAGAATGTCTGTTAGTGTCACGTGTTCTCAAAAAGAACAAAAATGTCTTGCTTTTGTTAACTATGCATGAGGCTGATGTCATATTGATGAAAACACCGGCAATGCTTTTAAACTAAAAGTTATTACATATTATAATGAACATAAATGTGGAGTTGATACAGTGGATCAACTAAAAATATTTATTCTGTAGCAAGGATTATCTGCAGATGGCCTTTGATCGTCTTTTTCTTCGTCCTCAATGTTGCTGGAATAAATGGGTTTATTATTTTTCGATCAAACAATGTCGATCTGACTTTGGCGCGTCGAGAATATCTAAAATCTTCGGCAAGTGAGTTGGTAAAAAATCATATGAAAAAACCTCTGAATTCAAATTTACCCCATTTGCTAAGTTTGCAATTGAAAAACTATTAAGGGATCACTCCAATGGAAAACAAGATGATAACCCGAACGAGTCTGGAGAGAGATCAAAATACACCTATTGTCCAAAAAAGAAAACTCGAAAGACAAAAGTTACACCACACTATTACCTACTGCGCTCAATGTATCCAATCTGATTCGGAATGAGTTTGTTTTTGGTGTTAATTTGTTCGTTTGACTTATTTTAAGAATATTATTATAATTATTATTTTATTTTTTATGGAATGACAAACGTTCAATAAAAATATTTAATATACTTTACCATAACCTTCTTTGCATTTATTTCAAATAGCACAATTTTATTCCTATATTTGCCTTAAAAGTATAGTGCTTACCCGCGGGTAACGGTGTAATTTTTTATAGCGCGGGTAACGCAGGATTAAAAATAATAATATGTATAAAAAAGCGAAAAAATTGATATTGCTAAATTGTCAGCATCAAAATGGTTCGGTAGAAATGGTCTGAGTTTGAATGAGAACAAACCCAAGATGCTTTAGTCACCAGGGATCTTGTTGCCAGCAGGTAAATAGAATGTTTCTAGGATTTTGTGTAGGTACCATACTGTCGTCGGAAACGTGTGGACTTTCTGACTGCAAAGCTGTCAAGAAACATATCTATTATTAATCTTTGAGGGTTGAGTTGCCTAGACAATCGATCTTGAAAGCTTATTATTCGATTTTTCCCTCTCATGCTGACATAATTTTTGGATTGTAGTGGAGAGTTCTGCGTGATATAATCAAAACGGGCTATAGGGATGATGTAAGCAGATGTTTTTGTGAGCAATAAGCTGTTTACTTTGCTTTCCGTATACATCTATATGTTTCTTAGGAATTTCAGAGGAAACCTTGGCATTTATATACTTCAATGAAACCCATAATAACAGCACCAATCAAAATTTACATATGAACATTCTGTGCCATAGCCCGTTTAGGATGAACTACTATGGCCTCTTATTTTATAATGTACTTCTTAGTGCGTCGTGAGTTGATTTAATATATGCGATAGTAGCGTAAAGAAGAGCTAGCCGATTTGTCATTAATTTATTCGTTTAGAGTATAGCTTTCAAAGTGTCAAAAATGCCAAAATGTAAATATCTCGAAAAAAATTGAGTTTAGGTCTTCAAATTAATAATAGAAGATTGCAATGGATACATAAATTTATAAAACAGGCAAACAAATATATATG
This sequence comes from Pissodes strobi, assembly GCA_016904865.1. Taxonomy (NCBI): domain Eukaryota; kingdom Metazoa; phylum Arthropoda; class Insecta; order Coleoptera; family Curculionidae; genus Pissodes; species Pissodes strobi. Next base: position 25,009 of record MU191637.1, read on the forward strand.
CATATATACATTTAATCATATATACTTTCAAACATACTTACAGTTGTGCAAATTCATACAAACTAACCAACAAACTAACTTGAACACATATTTAGTTTTATCGGAAGCACATTTCTGATTACAACTCCAGAGATATTAAAATTTGACGATGTAAATATAATCAATCCGTTCGTCCATTTATTCTGTCAATTTACCACATTTAACCACGTAAAGTTCCTAGCATGTGAATCGATTTATTTTCCTATAAATCGTATGTGAGGTTTTAAAAGATGTGTATCATACTCTCCTAAATTGTAAATTCCATGCAATATCAAAGATCAAAGAGCAACACCCGAACTTTTTAAAATGTAAATTTATGGTCGAGCATATCCATTAATGTTTTGTGTCGTATCTGTTTTCCAACTCAAATGCGATTTTCCCTGTTTCGCCCTCAAAGCGTTTAATAATGGTTATGGTAATTTTGTCTGGAATTCCTGTGATACATAGTTGCAGCAGTGTCCCGTCTGAATGCTATCAGGGCCCCTTGAAATTGATTCAAATTCGGATATTAAGCGGTTGTTGTTAACTACTTTGAGGATTTCTATAATTGGAAGCCATTTGGTTGCCAGATGACCGGTATGCTGGACTTATTTGTAGTCATAATATAAGGGATTAGCCTTTGATAGTATTTGATTTAGAAAATAATTGCGAATGTTGTAGAATGAAAAATATAGTATTTTGGTATTAACGTGAAAGGGTCACTGAAGTATGCTCTTAATAAGAGCATGCATGACTTCCGAGACATATAAACATGTAAAAATTTCAAAAATAAAGAGCTTATGCAATTTAAGATGGATTTTTTAGATATTTCGTATTTGCAGCAAAAAAAGTGCAAATAATTGACAATAATTGACTTCGACGATTCAGATGCAGAGGAAGAAATAGACAACATTAAGGTTCGTAGTTACTATCCTAATCTAGAACAAGATGGCGAGAGTTATGGAGATGTTCTTATGCATGGTCTTGAGGTTCAGGAGCTGCAAGAAAGAAATAGACAGAGTGGATTTTTTTTCTAATTTCCTAATAAAAATGTTCGTACGAGATCAGAGAATATAATCGCTCACCTGCTTGAAGTCAAGATGTATGGAAAACGCCCAAAACACATTTATAAAATTTTCGCTCTTTATTGACGAGCAAATGGTTGCCGATATAGCTGATATGTGGTGTGTGTTTTGAAAAATAATCACCGGAATTTTTGAACGTTGACTGTACTGGAATGGACATATTTCGGTGCACAATGAGCCAATGGCGTTTTGAAATCTTGGTGTCATGTCTACGCTTCGACAACAAAACGAATCGTGAAGAAAGCCACAGCTGGATAACTTAGCCTATATCAGAGCCCTAAATGATAAATTTGTGAACTGTCAGTCTGCTTACTCGCTATCTGAGTATCTAACAATAGACGAGAAGCTTGAATCATTCCGCGGTAGATGCTCTTTTAGGCAATATATGCCTAAAAAGCCAGCAAAATATGGCATGAAAGTGCATGCGCTGGTAGATACGCTGACTTACTGCTAAATATGGAGGTCTATGTGGGTCAGCAGCACGAGAGACCGTTTAGAGTAAGTAATGATTCCAAAGATATAGTTGATCGAGTAGTTGTGCCAGTGTCGGAAACAAACGGTAATATCACGTTTGATAACTGGCATAGAAGTTTAAATATTTTGATAAATTTTCGCAGAAATCATCAATTAACTACTGTTGGAACAACCAGAAAAACAAACCAAATTTGTTGCTAGCATTTTTGAATGTTAGGAATAGAGAAATTAATTCATGTATATTTGGGTTAGGACAAATTTATTGTTTAAAATCGATGTGTTCAGTGTTATTTGAACAATAATTATAATAATTTTCTGTAAAAAACTTTTAAAAAACAGTGATTTTTAGCTTGAACAGCCTTGAACAAAGACAAAGTTTGTGTGCTTGCTGCTTATCTACATATATAATATTAAAATGCGCATACATTTCTTTTACGTTTTTTAGTTCAATATACGACCTACATATATAGTTCTATATGCTTAATATATTATTGTTGTTCTTAATTACATATTTTTAGTATGTAATTAAGTATAATATAAGTATTTGTTGATTGTAATAGTTAACTAAAAATTATACTAAAAATTATAATTTACGATTCATGGGTCAAGGCCATAAAGCACACGGGTTTTACTTAATCACCATCAACCAAATGTAGTATAATACATTTATTTGTTTGTCAAAAAACATTAGGCTGTATGTATGATTTTGTGTAATAATAACTTAATTATTGCATTTCTAAATATTAAAATATAAGCGAACTACGGTTGTACCTAGTATGTTTTACTTTTATCGTACCCTACCTACTTTTCAATTATTATTAAATAATTTAATAAGTACTATAATAATTTAATATGGGCATTTAATGTAAATATGAAAGCCAAATTGTGGTACTTTAGATATTCATAATCCATAAAAACACTGCAAGTTTCCCATCTTTTTCATGCATTTACATAGTAAACGCGCTAATAAAGGACTGCAGCTTACGTCATAACAGTGAGAGTTTTTGCATTGCATTGCCGGGCAGATTGAGCCGATTCGGCAATCCTATTAATAGTTAACGATTCTTGGGTTAATGCATTGTTGGGATTCGTATCCAAGGTAATCCAAACACAAACATTATCAACGAAGCGTCATTACAAGAATCTAGGTAACCTGCAAATTTTTCGATGCACAGGCTTCGGGCATGCGTAAAAGCGAAATAAGAATACGTATAATAGGTGTGATACGGCGCTTCGCTCGCTACGGGACGCAATCAACAAGAACTAACAAACTAATCCAGAGGCATGCCAAAATTGCAGAAAAAAAAGCTTTTTCAGGCTTTTCTTGTTTTGCCATTACGCATGCCCGAAGCCTTTGTATTGAAAAGTTAGCAGGTTCCCTAGATTTTTTAGTGGCATATAAAATATATATCGTCATTTGTATTGATTTAACGTTTTAGTAAAAATTAATTCACGTTTTAGTATTATTTCGTGCGATAATATCGATTTGGCAATACATAAAAGTGTGCTAATTAACAGTGTAAAATCTCGTGCCAGATTTGTTCCTCGGAACGTCGACCATTTTCCAGTTTTCTTTAGGTTTTTCAGCTTCGTTAGGGTCACTAAACTAGCACCTGTGGTGTTTACACCCTGGAGCCAGAGCCGAAGAGGCTCTACCTTGTAAGAAATTGAAAACATTGGTGGAGTCACAGGCAATCAATTGTAAAGTAAGTGTACCAAGTTCAACATAATGTAACTATTGAGCCATAACTTTTAAAACTGTCAAAGATGCAAGAAATGCGAGACGCAGAATTTTTCAACAAAACTCAATTAAAACGCGTTCGCTTCTGCGTTAAGTGTTGAAAAACATTTGAAAATTGTTGAGTTTTGACGAGAACAACTCCGAGAGATTGCAAAAAAACTCTACCTTATAATAGCCGTTAAACTAGCAGCTTTCTGCCTGATAAATTACTCTAAAGAAGAATTCGATCATGAAGCAAATGCTACAGTAAAATATTAATGTTCCCTCGAAATATTTTGAACCGCAAATTTTAAACATAAATGGCTGTCTACTAAATATAGATAAAGTTCGAAGATGAAGCAAATCGGTAAAGCGAAAGTTTGATTTTTGGCGCAACAAAAGGTTTTAAAATTCATAAAACTATCAATTTTTGACATTATCAAAATTATATTCGTGATATAAATTTTAACTGCCTGATCAGTTTAGAAAAACATTGTCTCTATAAGTTATTATTCATAAACTTTTATAAAAAGTTCTGTTTACCTCTGCAAATACTAAAAATAGCAGCCAGATATCAGTATCTCAGTAGTACAGCCAGTGAGACGCCAGACTACCGAGCGGAAGGTGTGGATTCGAATCCTATCCAGAAAATTTATCGTTTATGGGTAAGCATTGTGACAGTTTATTTGGCAGCGGTCTTTTTGCTTGTTGTATGTAGATTAAAATACAACTGCATATTCACTAAAACTGCACAAGGAGCCGTCAAAAAATCTCACGAACAGTAAATGGTTGGTTCGAAATACTAGAGAAATAATTTTTTTTTATGGCAGTGGCACACACACTAAAGGGAGATCCTATGGCGCTCGACGAGCGGTGTGTGTGCGAAGATGTTGATTGACACAGTTCTTGAATATTTGTAGGTTGAAATTAGTGGGAAACAGATGTCCTGGAAGTGAGTTCCACAGTGATGCAGTGCGCCAGACAAAGGAGTTCTGGTAAAGCGATGTTCTAGGTGTTTCTAGTTGTACGACGAACTGGTGCGCTCCTGCCGTCTGTCAGGACTGTCTGACAGGAGTTGCCAGGGGCGGGATTATGCGGGAACATCTGCCGTGAAAGTATCTGTAAAACAGAGACATCTCGGCCACATGTCTGCGATGTTCCAGACTATCCAGATTCCGGGTCAACTCCGGATCGCCGACGAGACGCGCAGCCCTCTTCTGAATGGAATCCAGCAGCTTTAGGGTATGCTTTGGTGCGGCACCCCAGATATGTGAGCAAGCACGGTCTTATTTGCGCTTTGTACAGCAAGAGCAACTGCTGCGGTGTATAGAGTTTTTTGTTGCGAAATAGCGCACCAAGCTTCTGGGAGGCTGATTATGCGATGTTAGCAACATGGTCATGCCATGACATATTGCTGTTGACCGAGACACCTAGCAGCCCGACTGACGAGGATGAAGGAATGGTCGATCCTGCCATAATGATGTCAGGACCCGGTGTATTGGCCCTCTTAGTAAACCTTGCTGCTTGGGTCTTTGCTGCATTGAACTGGACCAAATTTCGGTCGCCCCAAGTTTGAACTTTCTCCAGGTCTTGATTAATTGCTGTAATCTGCTCCTGTCTGCGGTGATGAGTATCAGTCGCTGGTAAGGGTTTTTCTGATCTATAGTGGGAGACAAGTGTACTGTCATCTGCAAAACTGTAAACAGGATTATTCGTTTCGATCAGCAGGTCATTAATATAGATGAGGAACAGAGTTGGTGAAAGTATTGCGCCCTGAGGCACGCCCGCGTTGATGGTGAATGTGTCCGAGATGTGTCCATCGACTGCAACGTGTAGGGATCGGTTCTTAAGGAAACTGGCCAGCCAGCTGCAGAGAGAGGCGGGCAGTCTCAAGGACGGCAGTTTGTTGAGCAGTCCGTCAGGCCAAACTCTGTCGAAAGCCTTCGAAATATCCAACGCAATCGCTTGAGACTCTCCTTAGTTTTCAATTGCCCTACTCCATATATGAGTGACATAGGCCAATATATCTCCTGTCGATCTCTGTTTGCGAAAGCCGTATTGATTATCGCTGATTATTCTGTTGCTCTCGAGGTACTTGAGTAATTGCTGGTTGACTACAAGTTCCATGACTTTGGAGATTATTGGAAGCAAGGCAATTGGGCGATAGTTTGAGGGCGTGGTTTTCTTGCCTTTTTTTGGAACAGGTTGCACTCGAGCGACTTTCCGAGAGGATGGGTAAATCCCTTTTCTGTAAGAAAGAGGAAAAAGCGTGGAAAAAACGGGTGTTAGTTCGTTGGCGCAGTTCTTTAGCACGATGACAGGTATTCCGTCCGGTCCTCATGCCTTTTGCGTATCTAGTTCTTTAAGGATTTTGCGAATATTACGATGAGAAAACTTGACTTCTGCCATGGTGGTGTTGATGTTCGGTATAGTGGGGAGAGTCTTGGCTTGGGGCACGTCTAAGGTAGAGTGCGATGAAAACATTTTGGCGAGCATGTTTGCTTTTTCCTTGGCTGTAGTCGCCGTGATGCTACGTTCGTCCGTCAAAGGTGGGAGAGACGACCAGAAATTCCTGGAACCACTGCGGCATTGCAAAAGATTGTTCCTGTTCCTTTGATTGTGTTTGTCCTTAGTTTCGTCGATCACACGTTTGCACTCGTTTCTCGCTTCGATAAAATAATTGCGATTTTCAGCGGTCTGATTTTGCTGCCAGTACTTATAGGCTTGCTGTTTCCTTCCTACAGCTCTTTCGCATCTTTTGTCGAACCAGGGCTTTCCTTTTGATGGTAACTTGATGGAATTTGGGATGTATGCTTTCATTCCTGAGGAGATTACTTGCATGATCTCTTCGCATCAGTCTGACGGGTCGTCAGTGGCAAAGCAAACGTCGAGCCAAGTAAAATCTAAGTAGAACTGCCTTAGATCGTCCCAGTTTGCAGAATTGTAATGCCAGATTTTGCGAGGCAATGGTGGATGCTTCTGTATGAGTGGCCATTCACAAACCGTTGTAATACGTTTGTGGTCGGAGGTACCTAATGGCGGACCAACTGTAACCTTGTACTGGTCAGGATTGGTGGTCAGAAAAAGATCCAGGAGGGCGGCGAATTCGCCCCTCTCTGAGATTCGAGTTGGTTCGTCTACAAGTTGAGTAAACCCGCAGCTGATGGCAAATGCTTCAGTTCCTCCACCTTCGTTGTCAGTCTTGTTGTAATGTTTGTGCCAGTTGGTGTTGTGGGCATTGAAGTCTCCCAGAACGATTATTTCTGAACTGGGGTGATCGACCTGTATTGAGTCAAAAGTGGTAGCTAGTGTTGTGAAAAAGCTTTGGTAGGCTCTATCGCTCGGTATAGCGATAGAGACAACATATAAACTTGGTTAATCCCTTGGCGGTGAACTTGAGCCACGTGACGTCAAGGTTGTTCGGTTCGAGTGTTTCCTCGCGGTGACATGAAAGGTCGCTTCGGACAAAAAGGCATATTCCGAACTTATATCTAAATCGGGTATGTAAGTCGTAACCAGGATAGAGGTAGTTAACTGTTGTTGTTGTAGAACATACTTGTGTTTCTGTAAGGGTTAATATGTGTGGTCTATTTGCTTGTAGATGTTGGTATACCGAATTTATGTTTGTATTTAGGCCTCTTATGTTGCAGAAATCTATTCTAAATTGGTTCGGTATCTTTGCTGTCTGTGAAATGCGGAATGAAGGGCTCCCAGGGCCACCCAGCGCCCGGAGATCCGAATGGCCGGGGAGTTTACTTCCGGAATATTTTGATCCTGGAAGCACCATCATGTCCATATATTCCTACTGTGGAACCCGGAACCATTAGTGCGGAAGCGGAACGTGATTTGGGAAAACCACTTAGCGCTTCCCAATTCTGGTGGGGTGGTCTTTCACCGGACGATGCGAGTAGGCTTATGCATCTACCACCTAGGGCCGCTTCCACTCGAAGCATCGGCCTCAGACTCATTCCTTTGGCGGTCCCTAGTCTGACAGGGGTTAAAATGAGGTTTGTTGTATCACTCCCCAGTGATCAGCTCCAGACTTTGTACTTTGGTGTTCTCCAGCCTGGAGGAGGACGATGGGATTTGATGTGCCATATCCCATGGCAACTCGGAATGGCGGGGGCGTCACTCCCCGTAATCAAACTCCTCTCACCAGTTTGACGTTCCTGCCAGCCAATACAATGCAGCCCCTCTTCTCACAAACTGTCATTGATGAGCTCCAGACTTTGTACTTTGGTGTTCTCCAGCCTGGGGGAGGACGATGGGATTTGATGCGCCACATCCCATGGCAACTCGGAATGCGGGGGGGTCACTCCCCGTAATCAAACTCCTCTCACCAATCTGACGTTCCTGCCATAAGGAATAAGGAATTAAAAAGCTTCTTGGCAAATGTGCCGATAATATTGAATCAGATAGGATATTCTTCAACTCGAATAATTTTTGAAAGAAACCCGAATCTACTGGTTGGCACAAGAAATGCCCAATAGGTAAATCTCAAATTTCAAAATGGGCCCAAGAAGCTGCACAAAGAATCGGAATTAAGAAGACAAAAATAACTAACCACTCCGACAGATCAACAGCAGTTAGTAAGCTGGCTAAAAGTGATGTTCAAGAACAGCAACTAATCAAAATCACGTGTCATTAACAACGCATCTTCCATTAAATCTTCAATGTACCCTACTCATTATCTGCAAATAATTAACAAAATGAGAAATATCCATGATATTACAGCAACCGATCCATCAATCGCTGCCAACGATACATCAACCACAGTTCTATCTTCATCTGCCGAATCATCTCCATTAAATACCAGTGTGCCATCTAATACATATAGCAATGAAAAATCAGCCCTATATAGTCTACACAATTTTTATGACGACTGTACGATTATAAAATATAATTTTTTTTTTATATGTCTTTATAACCAAAAATATTAAATTTGGGATTTGTTGTTTGTTAAAAAATTGTTAGAAAATGTCAAATTTAAATGGATTAAAGAATCCAAATCTTTTTTGCATGATTGTGTTTATTGGCTAATAGTTTCATGCACAATAATTTTAAAATAAAAAACTTCAATCGCTTCGATGTTACGGGTTTTTATTAAATTATTGTGCATTCAACTATTTTCTAAGCAAAATCATGCTCAAAATATATTGGATAGTTTAATCTAATAAATGTATAGGTCTTACTATATAATATACGAATATTTCCCTGATGTATAAATATTATCGGCAAATATCACATTGGGAATTCAGTTACAGATATCAGGTTAAAATTGAAAACGTTATATTACCCTAATAAAATGTATCCATATTTACTCTCATTGAGGGCTCGACTCTATTAATTCCATTAATATACGGCAATATCTAAATATACCGGGACGTTTGTTATCAATAATTCTTAAAATTATATTCTCAGTGAACCGTCATCGTCTGTTTAATAGTATACTATTTTATATGGAGGAAAAGTGATACTTTTCATGGCGCGCTCGTGTTTAACAGCCGAACGGAGTGAGGCTGGTAATAGAGAGCAAGCCATGAAAAGTAACTTTTCCTCCACATAAAATATGCTGTTTTTTCTTCAAATGTCGACAAATTAATGCAAAAATATATCTTTTTAATAATAATAATAATTATTATTATCAAAGATAAGTTGGTTTGCAAGGCGGCTTAGACCGGTATCGGTGAATAGGCACAGGTCGTTGCTATAGTAATGTAACATAAAGCTGTCAGTGGACACTGTCAACAATAATTATTTTTTTAAAATTGCGTCTCCGATTGCGTTTTAATTCCGTATTGATAAGCAGTTATTGAGTAAGTTCGATTAAGTTAATAACCAATTTGTTCCTAAATTAGTGATTTTTAGAAATGCAGTGCACAAATTGAGTGATAAATACAAATTTTAGTTTAATAATTCTTGAGTTATTGACGCTTGCTTTGTTGTTTGTTTGTATCTATGTTGCTATGGTAACACTTTTACCTCCGCCGGTGGAAAAGTGAAAAGTAGTTTGAAGAAAAAACAGTTTTTCTTCAAACGTCAGTAAATCCGTCATTACTCGACTGTGTAGGCG
>MU191638.1:0-25156 GCA_016904865.1 Pissodes strobi
GGCACCACCAGGGGACACCTCGGAGAGGACCTAAATAAGTGGGGAAAAAGGCAGAAATAGGCCTACTGGAGAAACACTCCAGGACAACGACAGGCGAAAAGATTCATATCGCACTCGCCTGAATACACTAAGAAGCTACTAGAGCGCCATAAAAACGATCTAAGACTGGTCACGAGCTTCCTAACAGGTCATGGACTATGTAGATACCATCTCCACAACATGGAAAAGACTGAGGATCCACGTTGTAGATTTTGCAACTCAGCAAACGAAACTGCGGAACACATTCTTTGCGAATGTAGAGAACTGACCCGCCAAAGACTAAAATATCTGGAAGGAGTAGTATGTAATCCCAAGGATATTACACAACTAGCCCCTAGAAATATCCTGAACTTCGCGAAAAGTGCAGGCATTTCTGGGAAAATATAAAGCAGGGTAGTCACAAAAGACCTTTTAGGTCTAAGTGAAGACGGGCTGAAAAGCCGAGCGACCCCTTTACTTACAATACAATACAATACAATAGATTTTAAAGTATGAATTGAGAGTTTATAAGATCATCTGAGCCTTTTCACATAATAAGCATTATTCCTAGCACTTAATGACCCTCAAAATGCAATTTATGTCCTGATGCTCTATTATGTTGCAGAGATGTAGTGGGGCGACTGGGATTTTGTCACATATATTAAATATTAAACTCTAAATTCAAACTTTAGATGTTGGATTCTAATTCAGAGCGTAATGTCTGAATTCAAATTTAAAAGGTCAAATTTGAGTTTAACATCTGAATTAAGCCTGAAAGAAAAAAAAACATCAAATTAAATCCTGGATGCAAAGCTTAAAGTCACAATTACTTACACATCTATAAGAAAAACGAACACATACATTTTTAAGGCAGTATGCCTGAAGCGATATTCTTTGTTTTTAAAGTGTGATTTTATAGTTTAAAGCCTGAATTTAGAGTCTAAATTATGGATTGAGAGTTTATAAGATCCTCTGAGCCTTATTCTCATAATATGCATTATTCATACCGCTTAAGCACCCTAAAATGCAATTTATGTCTTGATGCTATATTATGATTTTGTCTTATATTTTCAATATTAAACTCTGAATTCAAAATTAAAAGGTCAAATTTGAGTCTAAAATCTGAATTAAGCCTGATAGAAAAAAACATCAAACTAAATCCTGAATGCAAAGCTTAAAGTCATAATTACTTACACATCTATAAGAAAAACGAACACAGATTTTTTAAGTCGCTTCATCGCCATGTATAATATAAATGACAGCATGCCTGAAGAGATATTCTATGATTTTAAAGTTTATAGCCTGCATTTAGTGTCAAAATTTGTCATATACTTTAAATGAATGAACGTTGTATTCTAATTCAGAATCTGAATTTAAAATTGAAAGGTTTAAATTAAGTCTGACATAGAAAAAAAAACATTAGCCCTTCAACGCCTCTGTAGAATACAGCCATACGAAGTGAAAATTACATTTTCGGCAGCTTCAGCGCCATAATATGTAATATATACGGCAATATGACACAAGCTATTTTCCATATTCTGAATTCACATCCTGAACTTTGGATAAATGCCTGAATCGAGAACTTAAAGCCCGAATTCAGACTTTTATGCAAAAAAAAGAAATACTTTGGTTCTCTGACAGTTATGAATTCATAGACCCAAACAAATTGATGAATATTTCGTGGATGTCACATTCAATATCACGATCGCTCAAAAATTAATGTGTGTGCTGTCGACAAAGAAACAATTCGTTAAATTATCCCGTCACTTAAGTTGTCTTAATTCTCGAATGATCATTTCGTGCGGCTGCAAGTTCTATCTACTTCCACTTGATGAATTTTCTTGAACGGGAATAATAGGTAACGATTTAGAGTGATTTATAGTTCCGATGCAGCTTTTGTTCGAGAATATTAAATGGTCAGTAATGCAAAAAGCGGCCAAGTTAATTTAAAGTTTAATAAAAAGAACGTATTACTTACTATTATAATAATAATTATTGAATAATACCCAAAATTCAGAAAAAAACTGTTTGTTGAAACTTAACCTAAAAAAATAAAAAAAAAACAACGGGGTTTGAACCCAGGCCGCCGATAGCCGCCGAATTGAGACCTAACCATCTAGACCTCTCGACCACGAGGGCTCTTGCCGCAAATTAATTGCATCACAAAGACATGGCGCGATTAGGTGGTAGGTGCCCAAATCAGTGAGCTTTTGTAGCGCTACAAACGCTTACAAAACCTAATCGATTTCAGCATCCTGGTGCCGTCGTATGTTAGGACGTGCAAATATGCAGCCGGGGCAGTGTACGGTTTATTTTGCATGAATTGTTTTGCTTCTGTGTTTTAACATGCCATTGCAGGTCAGTAAAATAAAATTTATAATGTTTTTACTAACATAATTTGCACAAGAATTTCTTTTATTCTCATGGATAATTCATATTTGATGGCATAACATGTGTACTTATTTAATGAAACCGTTTTATGCTGTGAACAACACTGCTATTCGTCGATACTAGGAATTATTAGGAAATTTAATTCTAAAATGTTTTCGAAAAGGAGTTATTCAAAAGGGGTTATTGAAATCGATCACAAAAAGATCAGGCTATTATCGTTCTTAAATTAAATCATTCTAATAAAAAGAAATTTCGAATTTTAATCCATTTTCTGGTCATGATGCAAGCCTCTGTTTCGTTCTAAAATTTATCTAGGGAATTTAGCTGTACCTTGATAGTTGGCACACCTGGCCGATTCCTTCTCCTTGGAGTACTAATTTAACCGGGCAAAAGAGGCGTTAGTTAATAATCCACGACGTTAAAGCCTATAGAGGGGCCACATGCGGCAGTGATCACCACCTTCTGATTGCAAAGATGCGTTTCTCAATAAGTTCAGAAACAATCCCACAAACCGAAAAAGACCCGGAACAGTATGATAAAATATACCCTGTGGGATATAATCTAGAGAGCATGGAATGTGAAAGCACAAGAGAACTCTTGTATATAGACGAAGACTCGACGGAAAGCTTCAAGCCCAACAGTTCGAGAACACCACGGAGCATTATAATCACATTAAAAGTTGTTTAGACGAGGCAGCAAAGGAGTCATTAGGCTGCATCGAAGAAAATAAACCCACAAAACCCTACTGGTGGGATGTAGATGTGGAAAAAGATATAAAGGAGAAAAAGCATAAATATGAAATATATCTTAACAACAAAACAGAAGAAAATAAAAGGTTGTTTAAAAGAGCACAAACAGAAGTCAGAAGGAAAATAGTGCAGAAGAAAAACGAGTCGTGGGAAAAGCGATGCAATACGCTCAACTGTTATTTAGGAGGAACAAAAAGTAGTGAAAGCTGGAGACTACTAAAATCTTTGCGCCAAAACAATGGGAAGGATATAATATCACCCATATCCCTTCATAAGTGGGACAATTACTTCAATGACCTACTAACCGAAAACCGCCCGAGTTACAGAGAGAACAACGAAACCAATAATATAGAAATATCCGCATCTCCCATCAGAATCAGCAAAAAAGAGGTTAAAAACATCTGTACCTACCTTAAGAAACGAAAAGCCCCAGGATCGGGAAATATACCCGCAGAACTAATTAAATATGGCTCAGACACACTATTCGATCACCTAGCTCACTGTTCCAAAACTGTATTAATACGGGCCAAATCCCGGAGGAATGGAAACTATCATACTTGACACCAATCTATAAAAAGGGCTGTAAGGAAAGCTGCGACAACTACAGGGGTATTGCAGTAATGAGCTCCATTGGCAGAATATATGGTAAAGTTCTAAAGGCCAGAATAGAACGTGAATATGCCGATAGTGAAACCGAAGAGCAAGCAGGATTCCGTGCGGGAAGATCAACAATCGACCATCTGTTTTCTGTAACACAACTACTAGATAACATGTCGGCAGTTAATAAGGATGTGCATTTGGTATTTGTCGACCTGAAAAAGGCTTACGATAGCGTGCCACTAGTGAAGCTGTGGGAAGCTCTGGACACAACAAACATAAATGTTAATATCTTAAATGCGGTAAGATACCTATATAAAAGCTGCCAAATAAAAACGAAGGTTGGAAATAAAATCTCGACGGGATTCGCCCCAAATAAAGGACTGAAACAGGGATGCTGCCTTTCACCGACGCTCTTCAAGATATATCTCGAAAAAGCCTTGCTAAAATGGAAGCAGAAGTGCTCAAATATGGGTATTCCACTTAACCACTCTACCTTGTATACGCTCAACTTCGCCGATGACCAGATCGTAAGAGCACAAGATGTAGAGGATATGGAATATATGACTCGGAAACTCATTGAGGAGTACGAGAAGTGGGGACTCGAAGTGAAAATCAAAAAAACCGAATATATGAGCATAGGAGGAAACCAACAAGACCTAATTCTGAATAATGGCCAGCAAATAAAGAATTGCCAAAAGTATAAGTACCTAGGCGTAAATATTACCAAGGATGGAACCTTAGACGGTGCCATTAAAGATAGAAATGTACAGGGAAGAAAAGCTATAGCGATGTTGAATAACATACTCTGGGAACAAAAAATCACAAAAACCAACAAACACCGTATATACAACACTATCGTAAAAACCATTACTACTTATGGCAGCGAAATATGACCACTCAAGGAGAGAGCAAAGAAAACACTGGAGGCGATGGAGATGGACTTCTGGAGATGCTCGCCGGGCAGGTCGAGACTTGAAAGAACCCGAAATGAACGTATACGGGAAGTTATGGGGGTTCAGCACAGCATAGTAGACGAAACAAAACAACTTAAATGGTACGGACATGTCCAAGGAATGACTAATGAACGACTGCCAAAACAAATACTAACGTGGAACCCAACAGGGAAATGGCGAAGAGGAAGACCAAGGAAAAGCTGAAGAGAGGGAATCGATGGAGAGATCACGGAGAGAGGACTCGAGGAGGACCTGTGGAATGACCGAGAATTGTGGAGACAGGGTGTCGGAAGACGTCGGAGAACGTTTTAACCCGACTTATATATAAAAGAGGCGTTAGGAACGAAAGAAATGCTATCGAAAGTGTGCTGCACATCTTGTGGGAAAAAGTGGAAGTTTTCCTTATAAAGAGGATAATTTTCCACAAAGCGATCCTAAAGGCTTCCAGTTTTAATAGAATCTTTGTTGTGGAGTTAATAATGCAGGAAAATAGAATTCAACGGCCATTTGGACGAGTTTTCGCTTGGCGGATTTCAACCAGACGTTGTATCCTTTAAAATTATTGGCTAGTAACAACAATCTTCTTATCTACTTTTACGGTTTTATTGGAGTACTTAATCCCTTGCCAGCTTGGGAATCCTGCTGGTAAAGCACACTCTGCTTTCTCGGCCTCTGTCCTCGTCACTTATCGAGGTAAGATACCCATAATTTTCATGTCGATTTATTTCCTTCTTAAATACCACGATATTGATTGAATAATTAAAATATGGTTAGTATGATTGAGGACTTATGTCAGTCTCTTCTAGTCTTTTTTTCTGGGGCCTTCTATTGTCCACCTCTTGTTGAGGGAGTTTGGCCGCGGAAGCTGACTCGATCACTTGATTGAGGTTAGGCAGAACACCATTTCAACGCCCACCAGAGTTCAGGGTATTTTATTGTAGCATGCCTGTGAAGCGTGTGTAGTCTAGATTATCCCCTCGTAAACGTGTTGAAACAAAGTTTTATTAAAATTATTTAATTATTGTGATTTAGATTTACTGTATCTATATTTATCGAAGGTGGCTAAAAATCATACAAACATCCGAAAAACAACCCCGTGACCAAAAATTAATATTAAGTTTCAAGAGTCTCAGATTAGGTAAAAAAAATAAATACTTAATTAGATTTGATTATATTATATATTTAAATAGATTTGATTATGTGTAAGTGTTATTTCTGAGATTTAGTAGATGACAATGAATGGCGCCCAACGTGGGGCTTTAATATTATTGTGAGGTTTTTCTTGTTTAGATTTCATTCCACCTTAATTACCTTATTACATTATTTTACCTTGCTTTCGTGAAGTTCAGTTTGGCCCATCTATTATTTGCTTTAATTTTATTTGCCAATATTGCAAGGTGACATTATTTGATTAAGGATTGATGATTTACCATACTGATTAATCAATTAATCAATTTCATTGAGTTAGCCTTATGTTATTTGATCAATAGTTGATGATTTACATCACTAATAAATTTGGTTATTAATTTCATTGAATTAATTTCTCATTATTTGATTAATAGTTGGTGATTTACTTCATTACTTCGCTAATTACTGATTAATTTAATTGAATTAACGATTTGATTAATAGTTCACTAATACTTGTTAATTAATTTCATTGAATTAATTTTTCACGATTTCATTAATAATTAATCTGTTTTTTGATTGATTGTACTTATTTCATATCACTTATTAATTTTATTAAATTGATCTCATAATTGACTTAATTAATGGATTTGTTATTTGATTTCACCAAATTAACTCCTTAAAAAGCTTTCCTGATTTTTAAGGCTGATTGATGGAATTGAATCAATTAAACATTGGATACTGTATAACTTACGTATAATTCAGTTTTACATTGGAAAACTGATCTCGGCTTGTAGTGCTATTTTTTTGCTTTCATTGTTTAAATTATTTAGATTTATCCAATTGTTATAGACTAGAACTGCAATAGTAGGAGAGGTAACAGCACTTCACATGTTGAGTATCATAATAATAAGTATCATAATTTATAGAATAAAAAAAGCCACGAACCACAAACTAAGTCAGGAAACTCAAGAATTAATTAAAGAACGAACAAGAAGACTAAAGGATCGAACAAATAACAAAGAGACTAAATCCCATCGAAATAAAACTATAAGGCAAAAAGTAAGAAAAGATAACAGAAAATATAAAAATATGAGGATAAAAGAAACCCTAAAAGAACTTAAAAGCCTAAAACAACTAAAGACATAAATGAAGGAAGGAAAACAACAAATAACAAAGTTATTAAATGACGACGGAGAAGAGATTACTGAGGTGGAAGTAATAACAGGAACAGTGGAAAAATATTATAAATCACTCTATGAGGCTAAGAAAACACCTCCACCAGGGAAAGAAGAAAAAAATAGAGGTATAGTCAGAAATGTAGGATCCGAAGATATTCCTGAAATAACGACGACCGATATAGAAAACGCTGGGCATGTATTTAATGCTCAACAAAAAAGCACCAGGGAAAGATGGCATTATGGTGGAAATGATAAAGTATGGAGGCAAATCTATGATGGCTCAGATCCTAAGACTATTCAACTATTGCCATGTTGAAATGAAAATTCCGAAGGATTGGTTTAACGCGATAGTAGTTCTCATTTTCAAGAAAGGCAATAAGTACAAGCTCGAAACCTATAGATCAATAAGCCTGCTATCGGTTTTCTATAAAGTATTCACAAGGATTATCACCCAAAGACTTACCAATAAATTGGATGCATATCAACCTAGAGAACAAGCGGGGAACCGAACACATCGTCTTGAATCGAACACGTCGGTCGTCTTGTTCTAGCTTTTGCTTTTGCACAGTTAATATGTGTCAAAAAAACAAAAATAATTAAGTTTTTAGACACATTGTGTTCAGTGTTTATAGTGCTATTTTTCTAAGTAAAGTGTCTTATTTTTTTTTTTGTGTCAGTGAGCTGAAAATCCGAAAAACCTAATATCTACCAAAACCGCTTCTTTTTTCAAGCATTTATGAGAGTTTAGGAATTTCAACGCCGTGTCGTTAATCCTTTCAAACTGATAATAATAATAATAATATATTCAAAGGTAGTTTGCAGTATCGAGGAGTTTTCGCATACCGTGACGCTAATTTGACGTTAACGGATTTACGTTTTTTCTTCTGAAACGAGCTTTAGCAGAAAAATAAAATGCAGCGTAGTTTCAAGTGCTGCAAAAACAAAGATTTTGCAAACTTTTGTTGCACATCATGGATAGCAGTTTACTATCCAAGCTGTATGGAGCGATGTAATGAAATAGTTAAACTTGGAGGCTATACTATTTATTGCTCAATTAAATGCCAGATGAAGGAACAGGACACAATTAATGAAAAAGAGGAACTCATTAATACCATTAAAAAACTAGAAATAGAAATTAATGACAAGGACAGGTTTAATGAAAGATTGCGCAGAAATAGTGTGAATTTTGACAGCATCGTACAAGAAGCTGAAAATAAATTTACATCAGATATTGATAGACAGAGACAAAGAATTGAGACTTTACAAGCTGAAGTCAAGACCGTTAAAAATGAAGAAGCCCAATGGAGCGAGAAGATACGGACATGCAAGGACTTAGAGATGATACTTACTAGACGCATTGAGGAGTTGACTGATTCATGCAGAAATATGATCGCAACAATTAGGACTCTGGAAGTTGAAAATGCTGAACAAGGGATGCAAATAAAAGCTCTAAACTTCGAGCTACTTCAAATGCAGAACAAAGATTCTGCTACAACACCTCCGCCGCCCTCCGATGTTTCTAAGGTTCATGAAACGGCAAAACAACGCAATAAAATTCTATTAATTGGATCAGATATAAAGGGCTATCTACCTCTATTCAAAAAATATACGATGGGTAAATATAACATGAACAGTCAATCAATAAGCAGGCTATTACTTGAGGATACCTTAAAGAAATGCCTTCCATTCTGTAGCAAATTTACCAAGAGCGATTTTGTTTTTGTCTTCGTTAGCTCTCAAAATTCAGTTATGGGTAAACGCTTAAAAATGGAAGTATTAGAGAAACATCTTAATAATATGAAGCACACCAATGTAATTTTAATTGGACCACCGCTGACCAGAGACCGACCTGTGCTTAATCATCTTCTAGTCACTCAGAATAAGGAAATATTGTCCCTAGATGATGCAGCGAATGGAGTTATGCTTTTGCGTTGTTATATGTGCCGTGCTTTTGCCATGTACATTTCCAGGACCAATTGACAAGAGATGCATGACATTCTACCTGACTAACGTCTGTAATTTGAATTGTCAGATCTCAAATTTTTCACAAAGCCATCAAAAGACTCTAAAATAACACATTTTTCTTCTCATGAACCTCATTCAACGGAAACCTGTTATGGGACACGCCCTACTACTACTACTCACAAACATAAAAGCCATTTGTTTAATCATAGTGTTATAAAAGAATATTATTTTGCCTTACTTAATATTCAATCATTGCGGAATAAAAGATCTGAACTTCTTAGACGACTGAAATAATCCCAATATCCTATTACTCACAGAACACTGGTTGAAGTCAGATGAGATTATTTATCTACCTAATTACACAGCAGTATCTTGCTTCTGCAGGGCACAAGTGTCTCATGGGGGTGCATGATTCTGGGGAATGATACATTTTTGGAGCAGAGTTCCTTCCAAAGTGTAAGTAAACATAATTATATTTTAAAAGAAACATCATTTGAATTCTGTATGATATTCTCTAAGGCCATGAATTTATACTATATTTGTATTTATCACCATCATCAGACTGTAATGACTTCTTTCTTGGTCTGGAGAGTCTTTTGTCTGAAATTCCCTCCACTGGACAAATAATTATTTCAGGTGATTTTAATATAAATTACGAGGATAGGAACTCTGCTTTCACTCTCCGTTTATGTAATTTGCTTGTATCGTTTAATTTGCAAATGCATGTAGACTCGTCAACTCGTGTCACTAAATGTTCGTCCTCTACAATTGATTATGTATGCTCCAATATCCCCAGCTCTATGCACTGTTCACAGTGCAACTTTGTCTGACCATGAAGCAGTTGTATGCAAGGTTTTAAATACCAAGAAGCATATCGAGTCTAAGCCTCGTTATGGGCGAAATTTTGGTGATAGGAGCTGTGCGCGATTTTGCCATTTGAGCACCTCTGTTGACTGGGCCAGCCTGTATAAGTTGCCTGATCCGGTCTCTGATTTTCACGCCAAAGTGGTGAGCCTGTTTAATATTGCTTTTTCCACTGTTAAGCTTAAATCAAGGAATGGGTCAAGAAAATTTTGGATTACTAAGGGTCTTAAAGTTTCTTCAAAAAATCTGCGCTCCCTTCACACTATCAGAAAGTATACTGACTGCCCGACCATTCATAATTACTTTACTACCTATCGTTCTCTGTATCGGCGACTTATCAGGCTTGCTAAACAATCTTATTATTCAAATCGAATGAAGAACAGTTCAAAAAAGCCAAAAGAATGCTGGTGAATGGTAAGTGATATTCGATATTGCACAATCGCCCAAAATCTCCACCAAAGCCTCTGTCCATCTACAGACCCTCTTAGTTACCTCTTAGGCAGAGCGCTTCAAAATTCCTTCTTTTTTTTGCCTGCAAACTTACATGAATTAAAAAGAGTTCTAAACTCCATGAAGAACAAATACTCTTCTGGAGAGGATGAAATTTCTGCAAAAATTCTACTTAGCTTGCCAGATATTGCTTTAATGTCACTTGCTGACGCAATAAATCTTGCATGGACGGTGGGTACATTTTCAGATTGCCTAAAATCAGCTAAAATAATTCCTATTCACAAGGATGGCGATCTTGACGATCCTTCTGACTTTCGACCCATTTCTCTTCTCTCCACTCTATCGAAACTGACTGAAAAGCTGGTTAAATTTCGTGTTATATCTCATCTGAGGTCCAATAGCATACTTAGTAATTTTCAGTATTGCTTTCGTGGTGGCCATAACACAGATGATGCTATATACAACTTCCTATAATATTAATAGCGGTGGAGTTTCCTTGGCGGTTTTTTGTGACTTGTCAAAAGCATTTGACTGTATTGGCCATGATATCTTGCTGCGGAAGCTTCACTGCTATCGTTTTAGAGGCATTGCACAGTCCTGGTTTTCTTCATGCCTAAGGGGTCGAAATGCTCAGGACATGGTAGCCTAACCTGTGGTGTTCCACAGGGATCTGTTCTGGGTCCCATTTCTTTTTCTCCGGTATGTTAATGACCTAACAAATCTGGACATTGACGATAAATTTACTTTGTTTGCCGATGACATCACGATTCTTTGGCATGGCCCTAACGATGAGTCCTTGCACTTGACCCTTATGAAGGACCTCCAGAAGATAGGGGAATGGTTTGATTCCAACTGCCTGTCGCTAAACCCTAATAAGACTAAATTACTCTGCTTCAAGAGTAAATTTGAAAATTACTAAAAAAATTACTAAAAACGAATTACTGAACACCCTAGCAGTAGATTCCTTGGTATAATCCTCGATAGTGAACTAAAGTTTGTGAACCACATAACTGATCTTGCCAACAAAATTTCAGCTAGCTGCTTTGCTGTTAGGGTTACAACTGAGGAGCTTGGTACGGCGGTTGATAGGTCTGTGTACTTTGCTCTTGTTGAGTCCCGTCTTCGTTATGGTATCTGTTTCTGGGGTAATGCTAGCAATTATCTTATCCAGTCAATATTCGTATTACAAAAACGGGCTTTGAGATACATCTGTAGGGCAAAACCTCGGGATTCCTGCCGCCCTTCATTTGTTAAAGAGAACATTCTTAAAGTCACATGTGTTTATATACTGGAGGTTGCTAGCCTTGTATATAAAAAACGGCATCGATTCGTGACGTGAGAAAAGTCTCTGGGTGTGTGACGCGTCAGCGGGGTAATCTGCATCTGCCCATTCCCACATCTACACTTACGCAGAAGTCAATTTTCTATGAGGGTCTAAGGGTATTCAATCACCTGCCACGCAACATTAAGGGGGCAACTTCATTAAAGACTTTTCGACGTCACCTAAAAAGGTTTTTGAGAGAGACCCTAGAACCTATCTGAATTTTATATTTAATGTTTATGTGGAGTCTTTGAGAGAGAAGGCTTACTATGACCTGTCTGAATTTTATATTTAATGTTTATAAGGAGTCTATGTGAAAATTTCATTTAGTGTCTTTATACAATACCTTTAACTTTGGTATTTAAAACTATTTCGTTGTATGTGAGTAATATTTTTTAGATATTTTTTATTTTTTAGATTGTATATGTGGTAGGTCTTAAGGGCAATCTTAATTTTAGGTTTTCATTAATTTTATAATCTTTCTTTTTCGCTTTGTTAACAACAATACTACTTGTTAAAACAATAAAGCATACTTTGACTTTGACTTAGACGAGGCTACATTATTGTAGACCACTTGCAAACGATAAGGACACTAACAGAAAAAGCACATGAATACAATATAACACTCTGGATGGCAATGATAGACTACGAGAAGGCCACAATATAACACTCTGGATGGCAATAATACACTACGAGAAGGCCTTTGACTCGATAGAGATATGGGCGGTATTAAATGCTTTATATAATGGTAGAATCGATGGTCGACACTCAAACGTTATCAAATACATATATGAAAACGCGACATCCCAAATAATAACAACGCAAGAAAAAACAAATAAAATAAAGATAAAACGTGGAGTAAGGCAAGGAGACTCAATCTCTCCCAAACTATTTACCCTGGCTCTAGAAGATATGTTCAAAACCTTGGATTGGCAGACCAAAGTAAGCCTAATAGAC
The DNA here is from genome assembly GCA_016904865.1 of Pissodes strobi. NCBI lineage: Eukaryota > Metazoa > Arthropoda > Insecta > Coleoptera > Curculionidae > Pissodes > Pissodes strobi. Next base: position 12,575 of record MU191638.1, read on the forward strand.
GGCGAAAGGCTAAATCATGTCAGATTTGCTGATGACATCACGCTGATAGCTGAAAACCAAAGGGATCTACAGAGTATGATTGAAGAACTAAACGAAAAATCAGAAGAAATAGGTTTGAAAACCAACATTAATAAAACTAAATATTTAACCAATGACGCACATCAAAATCAACAGATAATCCTAATCAACCAACCGATTGAAAGGACTTGGAAGTTTTATATATGTAGGTCAGAAAATCGAGTTAGCAAAAAACAACTTGGCAACAGGTCTAGCTCGAAGAATATCCTTGGGATGGTCAGCGTTTGGCAAGATGCAAGACATTTTTAAGTCCGACATGCCGAATACGGTAAAATCACAAGTTTTCAACCAGTATGTTCTGCCGGTGCTCATCCACGAAACCTGGGCGCTCAACAAAAACATTATCCATGAGTTTCAAACGACACAGCGAGCTATGGAAAGACGAATTCTAAACATCGATCTTCAAGACCACATCACTGATATAGAAATAAGAAGAAGAAGAAAAGTCAAAGACATAGTAGAAAGAATATGTACATTTAAGTGGAACAGGGCGGGACATATTGGAAGAATGACAGACAACAAATGGACGCGGAGAGTGATAGAATGGAGGCTATGGGAGAACAAGAGAAGTAGAGGAAGACCTCAAACAAGATGGTCGGATGACATGAAGAGATTGGCTGGACATGACTGGATGAGAAGATCCTGCAACAGAGAGGACTGGCAGGAGTTAAGAGAAGCGTTCGCACGACGATGGGCGAATTAAGCTGCTGAAGAAGAAGAAAAATTTATAGTTACTGTTCTCGAACACGTTTGAACTTTTATTATTATTGTTATTCTTACTATTTTGTTATTATGTTAATCTTACTCTCTACTAATAGATAACTATAATAAATAAGATACATGAAAGTCGACAGTAAAAAAGTATTACTTTAGCCAAAGAATATTATAGTTTGCTGTAGCATGCCAAACATTTTTTACGCATCGAGTATTTATAGTTCAAAAGTATGCAGCGAAATTTTGAAAGAGTTATCATGTAATCTGTAAAGACCGACTATATTTCCAAGTTAATTAAAATTAAAGTCATATCCTTTGTAGGCCTTTTTCATTAGAGAAAACGTGGTTTAGTTGCAAAAAAAGTTCAAAATTAGCAGGTGCTTATAATGGAGGCGACTACCGTAAAAACTCCCGAGTTCGTCAACAAAAAGGAAAAAGTTTTGACATTAAGTTGAAAAGTTAATTAACATGGACATTTACTTCAGGCCTTTTCACGGCAAGTTCAACAAACAAGTCGGCGAGAATATAAATTATATTCTTTTATAGAGAGTTCGGGGTTTTCGATGATTTGTGTTTATCTTTCGTTGTCGGAGAGACTTAAATGCCTACAGGGCAGGGGTGTGCGTGCTTAATTCTTCGAACAATGAGATCTGACTCGAAATTTGAAACAAATTTGAATCTAGCATCGAGAACATTAGAAAATAACAGAAAAACCGATAATTAACGAATTGATTATTGAAATGTGAACCTTGTTTTTTACCGAAATTCTCGATATCGCCAGAAGTGTTTGGGTTAACGATTTTTTACCAAATTCTCGATTTCGCCAGAAGTGTTTGGGTTAGCGCCAAACGGGGAGCGTTGTCTCATTTGTATTTTTCCAAATAGCTCTGTCGGACTATTTTCCCAGATCTATTGTTGTCATTTAGGATTAATGACACGTGTTTAGGCTCCCAAGCCTGGAGCCAGAGTGGGGGGGGGGGGGGGAACTCCATATCACGATGCTGTTTGTGAAGAGGTTCGTGCGGGTGTTAGTAGCTAACGTACCAAAGTCATGATCCAGAGAAGTTCAGATCATTCTTAAGATGGCAGCGAAAAGCAATCCCAGATAAATAGGACGCAGTGTTGTAGATTCGATCTTGATCGACTTTCTAAACAAACAGAGACTGCACATGGGCAGTATAAATTACCATAGATAGGGCTAGTGTAAGGTGAATTTGAAAATAAAACAAAAACCTTTAGCATTATATGAATATTTTAATATGTCATTTGACCTGAAAATAACTTAAAGCTCATAAATATAAACATTTAAAGTATTAAATTCCCTGTCGGTGCTAGAATATAGAGAACATTTGTCGGTGCTACGTATCGACTTTACACAATACCAGAATAACAATACTTATAAGACTTAAGAACTGTATAAACAATTAAAATCCTAACAAATATACGGTTTTAATTAACTTCCGTTGGTACCGCAATGGCGCCAAGAGTTTATTTTACTTTGCGCAGCAATATGCACTGGCGAACATCACACTGTATGAGTGTGCAAGACAAAACTTCAATTTCAGAAGTTAGCATGATAGGGATGCTTCTGTGGAAATGCGATTTTAATAGACGCAACAAAATGGATTCTAAAACACTCTATGCAGGGATTGCATAAGTTAAACTCCGAGAAGTGAAAATAAGAAACTTTATATTATAAAAAAGCAGAGAGAATATTGGCCGAGTGCCAAAAACGCCGTTTACTTTTCGGATTTTGAGAGAATTACTGTAAACGAGTGTGCTTACTTACATGGCCGAGTGCCATAAGGAGCGAGAGCTATATCGACTTACTTGGTTGAGAGCCAGGGAGCAAGTGTTCCATGGCCGAGTGTCACGAGGAGCGGTAACTATCGCGACTTACTTGCTTTAGAGCCAGGGAAGAAGTCCTCCATGGCCGAGTGCCACGGAGAGCGCGTACTATCGCGACTTGCTTGTCCTGTAGGAAGCACTGTGATTGGTCGGATGCGCTTCTGCTTGTAGCTGACTCTAGCCTTGTGTTTCGAAATACGTGGATTATATTGTTCGAGGCCATTCTGCATTTAGCTATCTAGCTAAGCTGATGTAGTGAATAAACGTTGTGACAAGAGATGGCGCAGAGGGTTTTTATGCGGCATTCTTGGAATGCGAGTGGCGTGGAATATTAGTATAATAGGAATTAAATCGCTAGATTTGAAAACATGTTAAATGGTTCTTGAACACTTAGAGAGCGGATTCTTCCCTACATTCTGGAAATGAAGTTTTGTGGTTCCCATTCATAAATCTGGAGATAAATTTAACATAACAATCTATCGGCAAATTTCTATCATTAATACAATCCTTAAAGTTTTTGAAAATCTCGTAACCAAATATCTAACTTCGTTGTTGACTATCGAGATCGTGACCCAGCAATTTGGATTCTGTGCGGGCAAAAATACAGAATTAAATTTATTGTCTTACACTCACTTTATAACATAGGCATTGGAGCGTGGGGTGGAGATCCACTCAATCAACACCGACAATTCCAAAGCTTTCGATAAGGTCCCGCACAATATTAGTTGCAAAGCTGGAAACTATGGGAATATCTGGATCTATGCTTTGCTGGATAACTAGCTATCTTGCTAATAGAATCCAGATAGTTAAGATTAATAACTTTCTATCGCGAGAGATTCTTGTACCATCGGGAGTCCCGCAGGGGTCTCACATAGGCCCCCTTCTATTTAACCTATTTGTCAATGATGTTACACCTTGCTTCCAAACTTCTGAGTTCCTTCCGTTCGCGGATGACCTAAAATTGTTTAAAGTTCTCTCAACTCCTCAGGACTGCATTGCTTTGCAGGGTGATCTCGTATCAACACCTCAAAGTGCAATCTGTTGGTATTCTCACGCCGCCAATTAAAAACTATTTTTGATTACAATATTGGTGGCACAATTTTAACTTCTGCACTAGTAAGCAAGTCATTGAGAATGCTGGGATTCGTTAGGAGAATTGCGGGAGACTTTATGACTACTCGTTCCTTTAAAATTCTCTTTTACAGCCTTGTCAGAAGTGGTTTGGAATAGGCAGCCTCTGTGTGGAATCCTCAATATGCCTGTCATGAGCGCGTGCAGAGAAAGTTTATGCACCATATCCACCACAGATTTTTCAGAGACACTGAATATAACTATGAGGGCATGTGTCAGAGACTACTTGTCACCACTTTATGATAGAAGAAATCTCCATGATCTTCTCCTTTTCTTTAAAATCATTAACTCTATACTCGACTGCCCATATCTTACCTCTAGTGCTACCTTGCACGTAACCCCTGTCAACACAAGAAACGTCCAAACCTTCTATCAACCATATAAACACACCAACTATGGCTGTAATTCCTTCCTTCCTAGATCAGTGTCTCTCGCTAACCAAAATCAAATACAAAGCTTAAACTTCTTTTGTCCTCTTAAAATTTTTATAAAACAAGTTATCTGAGATGAATACTGTTGGACTAAGGGGTGAACGTTAATGTCAAGTATTTTGTAATTTCTAATATTTTTACTTTTTTCTTAAAAATATCTTCTTTTATCTTCCTTTTTTATATTGCCGGTATTATACTTGTGTAGTTGTTGTACAACATTAGCTAATTAAGCACGCTAGCTCTTATATTAGTATTAGTTTTAGTTTTATTTCTATTTTTAGTCATAGATAGAGTCCTTATTATTATTTACTTTTGTATGTTATTTGTAAAAAATGGCACTGGCCGTCACTAAATAAATAAACACGCAGAATCAGCAGCTGACAATCTACTTTGCAAGACCTCCGTGAAGTGAGGAAATGTGAGGTGTTGGGGAACATCCCAACATGTGTATTGAGATGACCCACCTCTTTAAAATACTATTTCATTAGACCTGATACATTCATTTTTGAGACACCCTATATATGTGTATATTTTGAGACACCCCTTATACATGTAAAGGATAAATCAAGTCATAAATTGAAGTCGAGTTTTTGCGAGGTTTTTTTGGAAGGGATCCGAAAGGTATTGCTCGAGAACGGAAAAATAGAGAGTCGGAAGCCAGCGAAGTGTACGGTTTGTTTTGGTGAATTGTTTTGCTTCTGTGTTGCGATATGTCATTACAAGTCGGTAAAATGAAACTTATAATATTGTTATTAACATAATTTGTACCATTATATATTTTATACTCATTGATAATTCATATTTGATGGCATAACATGTATATATATATTTTGATATTGTTATAAACCTAATTTGCACAAATATTTCATTTATTCTCATTGATAATTCATATTTGATGGCCTAACATGTGTATATATTTTGATATTGATATTAACATAATTTGCACGAATATTTCATTTATTCTCATGGATATTTTATATTTGATGGTATAACATGTGTATATATAAATTTAATGAGATCGTTTTATGCTGCGAATAACACTGTATTGGTTGCTGTCTTTTCGTGCTGGGATTTTAGTTTTCGTATGACTGTGATTGTAATGTAAGTAAGGGACTTGATGAATCCACTAACATGTTCCTCCCCTGACTGAGCGAATATCCTAGCTATAAATCGTGAGCTTGCGAGCAAGGAACCCTGAGTCGTTTTTTTAACAAATGTTATATTTTCAATGATTTGCTTTTGTATGAAACCTATGTGAATTTTAAATTAACATTAATTTGTAACCTTGATTTTTGACTTGATGCCAATTGCTTATAAGCACCAGAAATGATAAAATATTTGTAGCTTGTGCACAATTACACAGAATAAAACTATATATTCGGAATTGAAATATATTATATCGAAATGACTATTAGTAATGAGCAACAGTAAAGGTATGAGCTATTTGAATCGTTCTTTCGTATCCTATAATCTTACAGCCTACAAGAGAAATACTATTCAATCACAAAAGTGTTTACATAATATAATCAATCGCCAAGCGATGACGAAGGAAATATATATTAATCGGCCTGCAGGTCTTACTAGAGATATTGGCTCAATTTGCAACTATAGCTGAGTAGCCTCGCGTATGGGACCTCAGTACCTGCTGGCGACGTCTGGCTAACTAATACTAAACTCTTCAGTTTTGAATGTATTGTAGTATGGTCACAAGTGTGGAACGACAAATTGTGGTGCGTGAGACAGTAATTTAATTAATTGTTATACTAATAAAGGTTGTACAGCATAACTCGGTTTAGGAATTGAGATCGAGGTTTTCTCTGCCATGCTCTTTTCCCTCGTGAATTCCAGGCGGAGTATAGCACGTTTTTCTTCAATAAATTAGGCGTATTAGGAATCTGTGGTTTGATTTACATGACGCACCTTTCCCTCAAATTTCCCTAATTATGTTTAGTCGAAGCGCAATCCGAATAATTAAAAATTGTGCAAGATATAATAATAACACAACGTAGGTATTAATTTTCTTTTTAATTTATTTTGACGATCATTGGCAAAATAAAGATAAAGCACAATTTTACTTATCTGATTCAACTATGTTGAACAGGCCCGGGTACGTTATACTACAGTATAAACTATCGTTTTTCACCGTATAGTTTGGTGATAACACCCAGTATGTATGTAGCATGAATGAGTCATGATTGATCCACGAATAGATATATTGCACCCCGGGTACAACCCAATTTGTGCATTTAAATTAGCATATGCCAGTTCTTCAAAACCCCTTAGTCCAAACCTGGACGGAGGATCCCTTAGTTGGAACCTGTACACCAGTACTGTCGGTATAATAGGTTACAATATAGCAAACTTTCACTCGTAAAAGAAATCGTTCTTAATCATTTTCAATTCAATATAGTCTCATAGTCTCAGTCAGCATTGTGAACAATAGTCTGTCAAATAAAGAAAGAAAACTGTTTCTACCCTTTTAATCTCAAAAGAATTCGGTATGTGTCACCGCCCACTTTTATTATGTGGTTTTGCCGCTAGGCGACCAGCTCAAAGAAAGAAATTAATCAGTCAGTGCTCTGCTAACACTCCACGTTGCTAGATCGGTCTCGTCACCGCGCTCTAGCAAGTGCATCTTCGCGCCAAAAGGTCAAATTCCTTTTTGGGCCAATTTCTCTTCTTGTATGCACAAATATTAGAGAATATTTAGTACACCTCAGTTATCTTTGTTCAAGATTGGACCAAGACCTTCTTTGAGCTGTTAATCCAAGTTTTCAAAGCAAGAAACGACGTAGCGCCTCTTTCCCCCTTTCGTTGAAGAGAATCCATAAAATGGCGGCACCGAGTTGATAGCTCAAGTGGTGCCTGTACTGTGCAAGTTAATTCAAGGATTTAAAGTGGAATCCCTAGCTGATTAGAGTGAAGTAAAGCATTGGATATTAAGGTATTCTGTACGAAAGAAAGGTGCTAGATTAAACGCATAAAAGTTTATTTCATTTGAAGTCAGAAAGGACAAACATATTTCCATTTGAAATTGCATAATCAAGACTGTTTTAGTCTTTAGTTAGAAATAAGTAACCTGTTTGTAATATTAGTTGTATGTATGAAAGGATGAGTGCTTGTAATTAATACAGAAATTGTTTGTATATTTATATTTTCATATTTAAATGCAATTTACACCTGCATTATTAAAGTATATCAAACCGAATACATGTTTCAATTCCCCTCATTACCCTATAGTAATACAGTTTATTAAAAGTGGTTAATTAAGATACCACGCCCTTCTATATGGTTTTAAACAATAATAAAACCACTTGTTTATCCCGACCAGTGAGGCTCGTGTGGTACAACCACACAGCAGAGGAAACAACGCATCCAAGGTACAAGCCTGGATGAGAACAAGCAACAGCAAGTGAGGGCATAAACATTGCGAGGTCGCTCAGCCTGAAGGAGCTGAGAGGAACATCGAACCAGAGAGGCCCATAAGCGTGAAGCATTTAGGACACAGAGGTCAAGATCCCGAGCACGGAGGAGTTTTAGTGGGTAGCAAGAATTCCACACTACATTTCCTCTTAGAGGAAGGTGTTCATAAAGAATTTCCCCTCCTTACAAAAAAAAATTTAATAAAAAAAATGTCTGGATTTTTCATTTATCCATTTTTCTTTAGCTTCCCTGATTCGTATTTCGATTTTCTTCTTCGTCATTTGTCCTTGGCCTATACTATTAGTTTTAAGATATATTCTGCCATTTAGGAGTTTTCTTTGGCAGTGTTGTTTACATATCACTTGTTCTCCTGCTGTGAAAATGAGGTTCTTAAACTCGTTTTATATATTATCAACTTTTGTGCCTGAGTCGATTTTCTTTCCTCTATGTCTGTTCTGTATTGAGGTTCATTGTTTCATTTATTCATTCTTCGTATTAGCCCAAGTATTTGTTATGCATTTTACTTTTTACATCTTTTTAAGTTTCACCCTTATTGTTACCGCTACTTAGTTTTTGTCTGAGTTTATATGACACATCCAGAATATCATTTGGCGTTTTAAGCTTTCAGTACACTAGTAGACGGGTCGGGTCTCTCAGACCTTCCCTTAAAATATATAATAAATTTTTTTATTTTATCATTTTTTTTTGATAAATTTGAATTTTATATCAAAAAAGGGAAGGTGTTTATTTCAATTTTAATATTTAGAACGAATTTTCTCCTTTTTTAATAATTTTACTAAATAAATAAAAGTAACTGTTTTTTTAACATTTATAAGGAAAAATTTACAAAAAAAAATTAACGCTAGAATTCTTTAAACAAAAGCACATATAAACTTTATTAACAAAAATGGTGCAAAAAGTTTCAATAAATACACCTAAAACCCATTCACCGAAAACTTACACGAACGCACGGATCGGGTGTGACATAACGTTTTTCGCTCCCGACGATGCTCAAAGTAATAAATTCAACTGAAACCAATAATAATAGTTAGTTAGGAATTCAGTCGCGTCTAAAAATAGCATCATAAAAATAAGACGCCTGGTCTATTAGACCCAACCCGTGCCCTGGCAGGTTAAGAACGCTATTTCTGAATCTGGTGTTGATTGCATTATGGTTAATTGGATTTAAATATTTCCTTTGCGATGTTAAGAATTTTCAAGTATACAATCGCCGGTTAACCAGCTAAAATCAGGTGTTAGTTACCCTAAGTAAGTTATTTTCTTGACCGAGCTGAACAAGTCATGATCCTCTGTCATATCTGCTACCAAGTTCATATGGGCCTATAAAGCCATATAACTTTCCTGTTCCGATTTTTTACAATGCAATCGTTCACAGTAGGTATAATACACAGCTTCTACATCAGTTCCCGATTTTTCCCCAAATAACAGCAAAAGAGACAGCAAAAACAGCAAAACAGGCAACGAAAACAGGAAAACAGGCAGCAAAAAAGACAGCAAAAACAGCAAGGTTGTATACTTATCAACTGTTTTTGGAATTTTTTTTTTGGGAAAGGTCGGGAGCTGGTCTAGAAGCAGTGCATTACACCTACTATCCAGAAAAATATTGATATCTAGTTCTTTAAACGTTTCATTTCAGTTTTCTCTTCAAGGCTTTCTGTTGTTGACGTTTATACTTGTACTATTTGATGTCAAAGGTCTTTCCGCTTAGTTTAACAAGCATCATTATGTTGCTGACCGGCAGAAAGCTCTTAATATTGGATGCCCATTGCAGGTGTTGTAACGGAATTTATGTTATCAAATATCAGTCTATTTCGCTTCATTAATTCTACCTATTTATCAATGGTTTTCAATATTCGGTATAAGATCGGCAGTGACACCTACCTATAAATGGATATATTTCGCACCATTAACTTTAAGGAGAACAGGTAGGCAGATTTGTATCTATAATTTATGGATTCGGGTCAGTGCAGATCGCTTAATTGTGGGAAAGCCATCTGTTAGGAAACGGGCTTATCTAGTGTAGTTGGTAGGTAATTGAAGAACGTAGTGTTGTTCAATGCCTGTAATCTACAATAGATTGCTACATTTAGCGTATGTTGAATGTTTCCTTAGTTGGACGCCGGGTTTCCTACAACGGTTGTCACGTGTTTTAAATTGCCCAATCCAACCATTGAAGATTAAAATAGGTAGAACGTATAAAATTTTGAAAGGAAGGTCAGGCATCTTGTGTGCAGACGTTGACGCGGTAAGTGGTATTAGTTTTTGATCTCAAAACATTTTATTCATCCCGCATATTTTTCAATAATCTTTTTATGTTTTAAATACATTAGTAATAATTGTTTCCAATTCACTGACTTATATTTGGCTAAAGCGAGAATTTAGCATTTTTTTTCAACCTCCTATGTCAAACTGAGGTCCACAGGATACTCTTCTGTATAATTTTTATTAGCAGTATACACTGGCCTAAGGCGTTTATTATTTTTTTGTACATATAAAACCTCTATTGTCCACGTCGCTGTGCCAGACCTGTAGAGGGAGAACCATACGCTAAGACAACCTTTTTGAAGACCTAGATCACCTCAAGTTAGCTAAGCTTGGGAATAGGCAGAAGCAGGTTTCTAGTAAAGGTCCCAATATGGTTGCATGGTTATAGGATAGTTGGCCCAAATAGGTACGAAGTGGTAAATTCAAATAAATTGTGAAGACCAATTAAATGTGTTAATCTTTAATAATAAAGTTAATTTCATTTTCATCATATAACAAGCTTATTTATAAACCGTATTTCAAGTAACATTTGTAAATTAAATTTTCAGTAATCAATTGTATTTGATTGCATTTGTAATCTAATTTTAATTATATTGATCTCAATTTGTATTGATAACTGCAGTGTACATGGTACCATAACTTGTAATTTAATCATATAGTTAATATATAATTTGTTTTTAAGTTGATTTCTTTGATTTAGCGCAAGTGGCGCCTTTATAAATTTAACCAACAGAGGAAATAACTTAACTCACCCGCTCAAAGAAACTAAATAAAATAACTTTTGCTCTATCCTTACAAATTAGCGACTGAGCTAGATATTCATTACAAAGTGGCACACTAATAAGTTACACTATTAAAAGTATCCCCATACCGCACTGAGCCGTGTGGCTCCCTGACTAACTCAACCTATTGCCTTTTCTATTACCAGTGATCCTTCTCCAACAGACTCATTCCCAATAATCTTGTAACTTTTTAAATTCCATGAAGCAATTTTAATCTTCACCCGCGGATTCCTGGCAACCCTTTAGCACTAAAGACCTGCTGGGATTAGAGGCAGTAATCTGATCCTGTTCTGCCATAATAATTTACTTGGGATAGTTAATGCGATGGTTTTCCACTTGTCTTTCGCAAATTATGCCGCTGACCTATTAGTTGATTGATCAGCTTTTAAAGTGCTTCCGCTGTTGGTATTTAATTTTTCCTCTACCACCCATTTCTAGGAGGATTGATTTCTCATGTCCGCCACCTGGGGAGGCGCCCGATGGGGGTACCAGCTGCCCCTCACGTTAATTAACGAATTTTATATTATAAATTTCTTGATTTATTCTCGTTTTTTCTAATTTTTCTTGAGAATGTTTAAGAACATTAGTAGCATCAAAGCACAATAAATAAAACACTTAGCTGCTTGATTTTTAACTAATTTTTACTGGGGAGCTAATAACTGGAGCATTTTACAGCATCTTCCTGGTTGATTCCTGCTTTATGGAGTCTGAGTTTAGGTCACATTCAGGATACATTCTGGCATTAAGAACGCTATTTTCAAATCTGATGCTGATTGCTATATAGTCGATTTCGTTTCTAACAACATCAACAATTTACTATTGCGATCTGCTATCGGGAAGGGCCTCTCTCCCATAAATCCACTATTTGCCCTCAGAATAATAATAATTATAGGGACAAGTCAATTATCGTAAAGTCCTCAAATCATTACGGATTCCATAAAATAGCAGTGCAATTGTCCGTTATAATTAAGCCTGTCTTGTAAAGTTCAGATTTGGTCTCGAGGCGTTACTAAAACAAAATGTCCCCATTAGCGAAATGGCAGCCATCTGCCTAGGCAAAATAATATAAGCACGTAACCGACTCGCATTTCGAACACGTTCCATTCCCTGTAATAACAGTACGTTAAGCGAAAATACTTCAGAAAGTTTAAATTCTTGCTGTTGTCGTAAGCACCGCCGTGAAACTTTCCTGAGAGGCATTTAAACAACACGCTGCGACCAGTGTTCTTTACACTTTTAAAAATAACAGACCCTAAAATATTTGACGATGAATTGCAGCCTGGAGTTGGTTTATTTTTATGCAGTGGCGTAACCAGCACTTAGCTCCCGGAAAACGATGAACCATATAACTGTAGGTGTAGATAGCATTTTGGAATTTTTTTTTTTTGGGAAAGGTCGGGAGCTGGTCTAGAAGCAGTGCATTACACCTACTATCCAGAAAAATATTGATATCTAGTTCTTTAAACGTTTCATTTCAGTTTTCTCTTCAAGGCTTTCTGTTGTTGACGTTTATACTTGTACTATTTGATGTCAAAGGTCTTTCCGCTTAGTTTAACAAGCATCATTCTGTTGCTGACCGGCAGAAAGCTCTTAATATTGGATGCCCATTGCAGGTGTTGTAACGGAATTTAGCTGCCGGGTTTGTTTAGGGGTAAAAACTGTGAAGTTAAACTCGTTCATTCTTGAAGAAGGATATAACATCAGAGGATAGAAACTGAAACTATGGCAAAATATATTAACTATAAGTGTCGGTTATAAGGCCCCTGATCAAAACTGAGCACAAAAACGTTAATTAATTCAAAAGCAGATGAAAGAGTTGAGGTGATACTTTAAAAAATATGTCCACTTTTCTTAATTCAGATACTGATGTTGAGAATAAAAACTATGCA
>MU191639.1:9453-34369 GCA_016904865.1 Pissodes strobi
TTAGTCGTCCAATCAACTATCGGTTAGTTTCACTTAGTCTTAACTTATTTCAGGCATTTGAACCGGTTCCGATACGTTATAATCAATTTTAGTGGTTAGTGTTGGTTAGTCGTCGAATCAACTTTGGGTTAGTTTCACAGGGCCAAAATATATTTAATATTTATAAAGCATTCCATTATCGTTATAATATGTACTTTATATCGAAGAAATAACAAGCAAAACCCTATTCTTTCTAAAAAATCTGACACCTAGACGATTTTTCCAGTCTTGTCGCCTCCGTCACTTAATTGTATTACTATATCTATTCGCTGATCCGACTATAGATTTTACCTATTTGCCTTTGTATTTTACATTGCTTCGTACATATTTCCATCGAAGTCCAAATAAGATATTAAAATACAAATAAAATTAAGGATTTTCACAAATCCGACTCTGTTCTGAACACATGCTGCCAACAATCTGCGGATTTTCGGCGGCTGGCTGAAAATATTTGGGGGAGTGGAGCTACTAGTTTATGTATAGTTTGCTAGGTTTACTCTAAGCCCCGCCCCCAGCATTTCCCTCCTTGCCCCGTCGCGGAAGTTGGTAAAATGCTGATTAACCGCTCAGGCCTCGTGCCACGTTTCACCCCGTTTGGTCTAAGGCGTCTCGTCTTTGTAAGCGCTACATCAAAATTGCCGACTGAGAGTGGACCTTCTAGTCTCTTGTTAATGTTCGGTGGTAAAAGGCAAATATTTACCATCAGAAGGTGAAACGGCCACAACAATATAGAATACATTTATCCGTATTTTTTTATCAATTTTGAACCAATCGGTCATAAAATAAACCCCTATTCTACCAACAAAGATCATTTACACGATCCAGAAATTGATTGTGGACAAGGACTCCGTTAGTAAAACTGAACATGAATCTGATTGTTTCACACTTTAAAAATTGTGAAAGATTTTTATTATTCCTTCAAATATATACACCGACCAAGAAGGCTCAAAAATATAAAGCGAACATTTTCGGCTTTAAAATTGCTTAAGAAATAATACTTTAATTTACAAGTTTTTGGAATATATTAGTTTAACGGTTTCTGTTTAGTAAAAGACTGAAATCGGTACAGGAGGTATAATATGTCATTTATACCTCCTGTACCCATTTCTTCCTAAAGCATTCTTCATGTTTAAGCTATCTATGATCTTATCATTACAAAATAAACGGTCTAGGCTCAGACGTTTCATGTACAAAAATATCTATATGAACATACAAAAGCCATACCAAAAACTCAAACCCAATTGTTTTATCAAGCTCACTGAATTCACCTGAATAACGACTGGTAGATAAGCCTCTCCATACAATATACATCGGTGCCAAATTGAAAGTAGATTTGATAGTAATGCATTTTATACGGGAAGATGCAACCGCCAATTATTGTTCAGTTGAGCTGGCCTTGTATAACGATGTCAAAAAGTTTCTAACTGTATACTCACCTTGAACAAAATATACAATTTCGTCGTACATTTGAGGGTAATATGGAGATTTTCTAGGTCTCGTTTCGGCCAGCCATTCACTAAGTTTATATTGCTCCGATACCTAAAAGCCAAATGAAGTAACACATATAAATTATAACATGAAAATAAAAAAGAGTAATGATTAGAGCTTTGTTATATTTGCCTTGCCACAATATCGATTCGAGGAAAAGACTAGTATCGTATAATAATATCGGTGATTAGCGCCTACAATTTTGAAACTTGGTAACTGTTTATCCAAAATACGCATATGATATTGTTTGACCAGTGAAGATAAGGGAGATTTAGGTTTAATATACACAACAGTTTTCAAAAGGATTAAATGTTTTATATAAAATCTGTAGTATTGAGTTATAAATCAAATGGAAAAATAAAACATCTTCTAGGCCACATATCCGAAATAACAGCCCGATACGGATCATCTCTAATATTAAGCTATATCATCCGTGTTTATAATTGTGGGATGAGGACTGAATTTTTGGATTATAAACAACTTTAAGTTTTGAATTAAACTTATTTTTTAATCCATTGAGTTTGCACTTTCATTCTTCGAATCTTCATAACGTTCTAAAATTAACCATTTGTCTGTGGGCTAATATTGCATGTTTTACTCAGAATATTGCGGTATGTACGAGAACACTACAATACAATTTGGTGCTCAGCCACTCAACAACTTGTTACGATCTGGTAGGAAAAACTGATGAACAAGTAAGTAAATGAGAGTAGGTACACGGTGATTATTTACAATGTCCCCCCCTTTTAACTTTTTTGTTTTTTGCATTAGATAAAAATGTTAAATACAAAAGTTGTGCAGAATAATGTAAGCTATTTGCAGAATACATTTATATATATACAAGGTGTTGCAGAAATGAGTGACAGGTTAAAGTTATATTTTTTTAAATGAAACGCCCTGTATAATGTTAATTTTTTGGGATCTCCTAAGAATTCTGAATATTTTTTCTATAACATGTCCTATACCTAAATGTAATAGTTTTCGAAATATTCGCATTTTAAATATAATAGTCGTCTCGTATTGTAGTTGCCTAATTCACGGCCACCTAAGAACTGGAATCTATACTCTATTTCGAAATGGTGCGGAGTAATAAAACCTACTTATAAATGCAAAACGCTAACAGAGTGGTCAAATAAATTTTTGTGATTTCTAAATATTTAGCCACAGCTGTTATAGCCTGCTGTATTATATTTTAACCATTCCACCCTGTTTTGTATGGCAATCCCGCTGCAAACAATAGGCTTTATTAGCAAAGGGGCCATTTTCTACCTGCAGTAGCGTACGTTTGGGTATTTAATTTAAAATACCTGTTTTACCTAAGTACTTCTATTTATTCACTTATTTATGTATATTCAAAAACAGTTAGTATTACTGTAACATTTTATCACATATAATATTTATATAATAAGGTATAAGAATTGCGATTTTGTGTAAACAGTTATGTAGAGAACTATGGTATATCATTTTCGTCGTCAGAAAAATCCGTCGAATCTTCGTCATGTTCCAAGGATATAATTAAAGGCTCTACAATTAGGTCAATTAAATGGTCTAGTTTCCACATTTTTTCTTCTTCTTTTATAACATGCTCAATACACTTACGCCATTTTTCAGAATCGACATTTTTTAAAGATTTCTCAAAGATAATTTTAATATCTTTCATTTTAAACGTCGTGTTTCTCCTTGCTACATAACTTTTTACTTGGGCCCAAACAAGTTCAATGGGATTTAATTCGCAATGATACGGAGGCAGACGAAGAATAGTAATATTTCGTTTCTGTGCAATTTTGTTAACTACATACTCGGTGAAACGAGCTTTATTTGAAGACACCATGGACAACAGTTCCTTTTTCACCATACTTTCATCAAATGGTATATTATTCTGTCTAAACCACTGAATAATATCCGCTTCTCTCCATAAATTAGTTGGTATTCTGTCAACTTTTCTGGAATGATAACTCGCATTGTCAATCACTATCACAGAATTAGGTGGAATGAGATCTAACGTTTGTTCAAAATATTCTTCGAACACATCGCCATTCATGTCTTCATGGTAATCGCCAGAATGATTTGACTCAAACATTAACAAACCGCCCTCAACAAAACCATCAACACTTCCAAGGTGTGTAATAATCAGTCGCTTTCCTTTCCCAGATGGTGGTTTTAGTCCGGTGGACCAGCCTTCTAAGAATGCTTGACGAAAACTTGAAATATTTTTGTCTTGCCAAATCTTCCCAACCGTATATCCTTCATTAAGCCATGTTTCGTCCAGATAATAAATCTTTCTATTCTCACTTCGAAACTGCTTTATCTGTCTTAAGTAATGTCTCCTCCAGCAAATAATTTCATCTTTTTCGATTAGGAGCGATTTTCTGCTTTGTTTTTCCCAGCTGAAATTCATTTGTTTTAAAGTTGTCCACAATTTCTTCCTGCTTATCGTTGGAGACATATTTCGGTCTTGCTTCAAGGCTCCTAAAATTTTGTCGATGGTTGGTATTTCCTTATTAAAATAAAAGGAATGTACTGTTCTTCTAATTATAAGTTTGTAGTCTTCATCGATAGGCACCGTCTTTCTTCCTGAAGATGGTATAGGTGGTTTTACAGCTCCACTTTTTCGTTCACACCTTAATTTATATATCGACGTTTTTGAAACACCCGTCATTTGCGAACACATTTTTCCACCACAGTATCAACGCTATACAGAGGATTTTGATGTTTGAGGGCGTCATATACATTAAGAATAATATTATTTTCGTTAACAGAAAATGGACATTTGCTCGCTCGTTTCACTGGAGAGAAAACTGAATTAGCCATTTTAATTGAAACTATGAAATGAAACAAATACACTGTGTCTTCTTCGGAAGAACAAATATAACTGAAAAATTACAATTACTTAAACTTTAGGGTATGCATACAAAAAATCGTCAAATTTGAATGTTTACAATAGTAATAAAAAAACCTAAGTGTGATAAATATAATGCTGGGAAAGTCCGAGTATTAGGACAGGTAAACGTTTAAAATATGTACGTATATGTACGTAATTATGTACGCCTATGTATCAGCCATCAGAAAATGATTTATTACTTCGCATCATTTCGAAATAGAGTATAGAATATTTATTTTTGAATGTAACCGCTTAGTTAAAATGCGAATATGTCAAAAACTGTTACATTTAGGTATAGGACATGTTATAGAAAAAATATTCAGGATATTTAGGAGATTCTAAAAAATTAATAATATACAGGGTATTTCATTTAAAAAGATATGACTTTAACCTGCCACTCATTTCTGCAACACCTTGTATATATATAAATGTATTACGCAAATAGCTTACATTATTCTGCACAACTTTTGTATTTAACATTTTTGTCTAATGCGAAAAACAAAAAAATTAAGAGGGGGGGACGTTATAAATGATCACCGTGTACAGAGATGGTACGTTCGACCTCCTTTTTCCTTCGCGAGTATCCATTACGACTCTACATCCGCGAGTCATACTTGCAAGTATTAAATGTTGCACCTCTTCATAGTTTACTACTAATTTACCGATAAATACTTTTATAGTGAAAATATATTGTAGTTAAATTCTTATAGATTGACAAGTACTTAGGATTTATATACATTTGAAAAGCATTTCGCCCAGCTCTGGCTCATGGTCAGAACAGCAATTTTCAAAATGATTATCAATAGGCTCATTTTCAATTTTTCATAGATAATTTTATTCAAAACTAGTTGACATATTAAGTTGATATACAAATAATCATATTTTTCTGAGAAGTCTAAATCGGTGAAAATAAATAAGAATGTGCAGATGGAACATTGTAAAGGCGTGACAAGATATGAAGGTCGCGTTGGGATATATATTTATCTATGACAGCGACAGAAACGTCAGAATTCTCGCGGCGCGGCCTAGCAACAGGACATGTTCGTATCTTATTACGTCACATTCCCGATCGAGACGCGCCTCGAATTCTGCATATTTAAAACCATAGATGAATATAGCTAACGCAATAGATAAACCATGAGATAGGACGATTTAGAACTGACGGTCATGCGAAAACTCCCCAGCTTCTTGTAATATCTTGCCTGTTAAACGGGCGAGACACAAGCAACGTTGCCGACTTGTGCGACTGGCTGTGAATCATCATATATTTGTATAAATAGAAATGAAATAATACATGGAATATGGACAGACTGACTATTGCCATTACAGAATATCCGAATTAAAAAGAATAATATAATTTTTCCTTTAATATAAATTCTTAAATATATTTACAGATGAATGTGAACTAATAACTAATTTAAATATACATAGCTTAAGTACATAGTGTCACACCATATATATTTGTATAAATAGAAATAATACCTCTATGGAGAGACTGACTATTGCCCAAGATTACAGAATAATCACCCATTCTGCAATCTGAGGGCAAAAAATACATCCATTGGTTATTTTGGTTGAAAATAAAATATAAAATAGTGGAAAATAAACCTCCGTTCAGTCCTTGCTGTAACACTTTCCGCCAGGTAAAAAGTCTATGTACTAATTAAATATTGTTAAAGCTGATTGTAACCAATGAATTAATTATTCGTGTCTAAGGTTTGTGATTTTTTGACTAAATTTCTTCTTTTCATAGCCGTACCACTTGCAAAACTTATATAAATTGGTTATAATCATATGGGACATAAGAAAATCCCTATGTTCATGGCATAAATTATTATCTTTTTTGCCTAACCATAAAGCATTCAAAGACATTATTTGAGTTTTTATTTTGTACATAACATGCTCTTGATGTCTGTAAATAGCAAAATATTTTTTGAACTCAATCATTGATTTATAAACAACTTTTTCTAGTTCTTTCGCCGGCGCTATTTAAAATAATTTTGTATCACAGCCATAGTTTTTATGCAATAGAAATAATTGATTTTCGTCATATAAATGCTCATTTGTTCCTAATTGTTGTTGACAAGTGGTGCAATGAAATTTCTTTAGAAGTTTATATAAAAGATAGCCAGAATAGTAATTTATAGAGCAGTCTTCAAGACTAGCAGTTTTTGGATTATCGCTTGGCGCTGACGATTTTGGTGATTCCCGGAATGGTAGATCACTATGATCGAAAACCGAGTCGAAAACTACTTCACCGATTTCTGAATCCATTTGTTCCATCTCAGAATCATTTGCACCAAAGTTACAGATTGGAATATTATTTGTCATTAGGAGAGGAAAGTCATGATCAGATTCGCAATTGGAAATTTTTGATGGCTTGAGTAGTCCGGTTACTGTCTGTATTCTAAAAGACAGACGAAATGACCGCGCTGTTGGATTAACGTTCCAACAATTCGACAAAAAGAATAACTGAGAAACAATTTTCTAAAAAAATCCTGATTGAGTCTACTTGTTAAAAGAAAGTTTTGTTCTTTTTCCCGATTGAAAAGTTCGATTACTCCGTTAATGGTTTGTACCATTCCCTCAAAGCAAGGTGGTCTAGACAGTACATTTTCTTTCTTGCTAGTACTTGATATTTTTAGAAATGATTCAAATATATTTTTACCTTCATTTAAAACATCAATAACGTGTGTATTTCTGTCGCTTAAATCACAACTAAACTGCTCGTCAAAAAAAACGACGCACCTAGTTTTTTGGACAATATTTGAAAGCTCGTTATTGGAAACCTACTCAACCGATTTTAAAAAACTTTGGAAATTCTGAATAGTTGATTCTTTGGCTCTTACGTCTAATTTTTGTAATAAGATATTTTGCACCTAACATATACTACAGGGTGTTAAAGAAAGAGATGTTTTTTTTACAAAATTTCAAGTTATCCCCATCCATGGGGTAGTTGAGATTGATAGTCGTAATACCTCTCTTTACTTACAGTTAGGTAATACCTCGGGACGTATTTGAGATTTTGTGGATATCTTGGCTAACTACGATTATATGGCAATTTTTCGAAAATTGTCGTTATTTTCCAGTTTAGTCCCAATAATGAACAAACTACGGAGGTATCCATGAATTGTGAACACGGCTACCAGTTTATGTACGTTACGTGATCCATAAAACCAGAAAGTTCAGATTAAGGGATATGTTTTACACAAAATATTGCACGAATATTACTAAATGGTCCCTAGAATACCTAAGAATTGAAATGATAGGTGGGTACTTAAATAGGATCCTCTGTTAAAAAAATGAATTCTTTTATTACCATTTTACTTTTTCAATCACCCTGTATATTCGAAGGTAATTTCGAGTGTAATTTGAACGGTTGTAAGAGACAAAAACTCGTTTGCATATTTATGGTAACGTTACACGAAGTAATATCCTTATTTTACCATATTTTGACAACTGACCAATTTATCACCAAAAATCAAAAACCGTTTCGAGAAAATACCCCATTCTTAATAACCCATGGTATTAAGGTCGCATTTTAAGTTTACAAGTATAATTTTCTTTGGTTTGAACTTCTATTTTGAATTTTCAAAAAAAAAATTATTTTGTGTAAAACATATCCCATAATTTGAACTTTCTGGTTTACTGGATCACGTAACGTACATAAACTGGTAGCATATGACCTACCGCAAGACGCCGTGTTCACAATTCGTCGATACCTTCCGTAGTTTGCTCATTATTGGGACTAAACTGGAAAATATCGACGATTTTCGAAAAATTGCCATATAATCGTAGTTAGCCAAGATTACCACAAAATCTCAAAAACGTCCCGAGGTATTACTTAACTGTAAGTAAAGAGAGGTATTACGACTATCAATCTCAACTACCCCATAAATGGGGATAACTTGAAGTTTTGTAAAAAAAACATCTCTTTCTTTAACACCCTGTAGTATTTGTTAGGTGCAAATTATCTTATTCCAAAAATTAGACATAAGAACCAAAGAATGAACTATTCAGAATTTCCAAAGTTTTTTAAAATCGGTTCTGTAGGTTTCCAATAACGAGCTTGCAAATATTGTCCAAAAAACTAGGTGCGTCGTTTTTTTTGACGAGCAGTTTATATGGATTTTTAGAAAACAATTTCTTACTATTCAAAGCATCAAAGATATTATTCAACGTTAGAACAAAATCGGCAGTATCTGTATCAATTTTTTGGTCAACTTTGTCTAAATCAACGCATGTTTTTATAGCGGAAGCCATAGTGTTAGAAAGTCAACTTACAGGACATCTTTTCAAATGCATTTGGATTAATATGCTTATCAGTTATTTTAGGCAGCGTTCTAGCTGTATTCGAATTTTTATCGAGTTCATACGTTTTTCTTATAATATCGAAGCTTATTATTTTATCAAACAGCTTGAAAACCCCAAAAAGCAATGATTGAATTCTCTTGAAAAGATGGGGAGCATCGAATATCGCGATGATTTTACTAGCGCCGCTAAAAAATAAGGCTTATCTTCAATCACCCTAAGTAAGTTCAAAGCTCCTCTATTGTTACTACCCTGATCACAGACAATTAGTTTGGAGATGAAACCTATATCAAAAAGATTTTTCACTACATACATAATCAAGTCTTTAAGATTTTCCTTTTTTACGCTATTTGCACTGAAGTATGAAACAGGAACTTTCCAATTGGAGTATAAATCGTGAATGAAAAAAAGTAGCACATGAGTAGCGGTTTTGTTTTTTCTTCCTAGAGTGCCAAGATCTTCGAATACTTCAATAATGTTTAATTTCTTATTGTACTCAAGGTATTCCTTAATCGCCATCTCATCAAATGCTATCACACATTTCTTCTCTTTAGAAATCATAACTTCGCACTTCATTTGCAGGTGTTTCTTTATATTCTCATCAAATCCCGTTTTAAACATATTTGCACTGATCCATCTTCTAACAGTTGTGGGGGCTGGTAGAATGATTTCTTTTCTTCTCAAGAAAACGTATACACAAGGCGATTTAAAAAAAAAGCAATTGACAATTCTTTCTCACTTTTAGTGAAATTTCTACGTCTACCTCTTACTTGCATTAAAACAAACGCTTTTGCTACGGGGGTCAAAAGTCCCAAAAACGGTAATATGTTCAAAACATTATTATCTTTTCTAAAATTTTTGGTGTTGGTTTGCAGTTTCTTCGGTTTGCTTTTGTAATTTTTAATTTTTGAGGCTTGATATCTAATATGACTTTTCATTTTTTGTTTTCTAGGAGTCGTTATACTATCTGGTAGATCACTGATTTCGTCCAAGAAATATACGTCTGTATCAAAATTCTCATTTTCTAAACACATTTTTTTGCTCTCTGTTATATACTGTGGACATAATGACCGCTTCTTCTTATCTAGATATGTTTTCTGGGGAGTTAAAACTGCCAACGATTCAATGGGCGAACCATTACCTCGCCTCTCAGAAGATTCAGAGTATTTAAGTGGAACTGCGTCTTTTTTCAAGAAATGTTTTTTTTTTCTGTTCGATAATCATTGTCCATAAAATGTTTTTCACACAGATATTTATTCTTTATCACATCTGGGGGTAAACCAGCAAGAGAAGCATTTCCTGGAACAATAATTAATAGAACTCTAATTCTAGAATATTGAATAGGAAGGCAATCGAGAAGACATCGATAAAACGATACATCTTCACTGTGATTATATCGGAGATTGTATAAATGAAGTTTTTAAAAAATAGAAACCTGTTTTTTTTATGGTTGATATTTCAAATGAGCCTGTACCGGGTGTTTCACTATAAATGGACCCCCCCTTTAACTTTCTCAATTGACGTTTTAGAAAAAAACGATCAATACAAAAATTAAAGAGGATGAAGTGAAGTTTTTTATGGCATAGCACTGTTGTATACAGGGTGTCCCATAAATGCGGGATTAAACAAAGTTATATATTTTTTAATGGAACACCCTATATATTATTGCATATTTGGATTTTGCGGAAAATTCTAGACATATTTCATAAATAATGTCCTATACCTATCTGTTAGGTATAGGAGACGTTTTTTCCGAAAATGTCAGTTGAGAAAATTTAAGGGGGGGGGGGGGTTCTATTTATAGTGGAACACTCAATACACTCTATAGATTGAAAAGTATCAAATTAAATAGTTTGGAGGTTTAGTTTACAAAGGGGATAAAACATAGTCAGAAATTTTTACAGTCAGGAATTATTACGCTGTAATAATCCCTGACATAGTGTCCAAGCACTAACAATATAATTTTTGAACTAAGAAAGTTCCGGTAGTACCTAGTCAAACGGAAATGTTAGAAAATTAACAAAGTAATTAGAGGAATCTTATTATTTGGAAAAAGCATCCCTTGTTATACAACTAAATACAATAGGTATTTTTAAACTGGGGTCATAGGATTTTACGTGCTGCATTTTTAACTGCATGGTAAAAAACCGTTTACACTACGTGCCATGCAATAAAAAATAGCACATGCTAAACATGGTCCATGCAAAATACTCATAGCAATGGCGTATACATTTGCAGGAAATTATTGAAGAACATTTTTTTTATCCGATCGGACGAAAAACGACACCTTTCCGATGTGTTTTCTCACCGCAAAAGTCATGATTCCAGTATATTGTATTCGTTGCTTGGCAAAATGCAATAACTGTACAAGAATAGAAAATAACTGTCCGGGAATATAACATTCCCGTCCTATGCCGGGAATGTAACATTTCTGTCATATTCAAATGCCTTGTTTGTCAGATCTGACGTCTATCAAAAGTAACATTTAGCTGTAGTTTCCGTAGCTACGTAATAAACTTCAAGCTCGCCCGATTCAAAACTTGATATTATGTTGAGTTTAAATTTAAAACACCGTTTTTATTTAGAGTAATATTTGGCTCTATTTTTATAAGTACGTATTCTAATTAATTTTGATCGGATAAAAAATAGTATGTGCAAATCGTAGGAAAAGCACATTCATGGGCGACTGTGGTAGTTGCTGGACGAGGCGCAGCCGAGAGTGCTTTTCCTCTTAGTTACACAATATACTATTAATAAGTAATGCTAACTAAACAGTTTCGAAACACAATAGCAGGGTTATATTGATGTTTTTATAATAGTACGAAATACTATTTACTTATTCCGTATAATTTTTGAAAAAAGGCGAAATAATAGCAAAAATAATGATGAAAAATATATACATTATAGTAATATATAGGTTATGTGTGACGCGGCGTGGGTATATTTTTTAAGCTTGGAACTTGTTTTAACCCAAAATTACATGTTACATGCTATATGCAATAAAATTAGGACATGTCCTAATTTGATGACATGCAAATAATTTTGTAACACCTGATAATCGCATTCTTATAAGCAATAATTGATTGCATAGCATAGCATTGCTCATTGCACCTAATGTAAGCAATAATGCTGAAGCAATAGAGCTGAAACAGTAGAAGTTTCGTATCTCAGGTTTAAGAAAACTTAATACTATGCAAAAGAAACAAATGGGAAAAATATTTGCATCTTTCGGCTAAAAATGATACTTTTTGTGCATCTCTTAACCATTGCTTTTCGACTCCAGAGCAGGTCGTTACCACAAAATTTTTTTCTATTTTCCAATTGTTGAATTGTCCTTTAAGATCATCTGACTACAAATTTAAATATGTTTTTGTATCATCGAAATGACAAAGCTATGAAATGGAGATTCCTACCTACATATTATTAAGAAACAGATGCACAACAAATACACATTTTTCGAGGAAAACGTGATTTTACGATTATTCTCAGTTTTTTTTTTCGCGTAATGATTTCCTGAACCTGAAATCCTGTTCCAACTTTCAGCACAGGCTCTAACCGTCGCTGACGTAAAAGTCAGGCTATGACGCGAAAAGTCACGTGATCAACTAAGGCTCATTGTTGTAATGGAGTTTATTTGCGTTGGTCAGTTGTCAAGTTCCATAACAACAATAAGCCGCAGACTTTTCGCGCCATAGCCTGTATTTTACGTCAGCCACGCTCTAATATACCGTTGAAAATGACCCCGGTAAAAAACAGTGCATAAAAACAGTCGATTTTTAAAGCTTTAAAGTTTACTCGGCCAACGAGCCGAAAAGTAATTATTATATCTGAACCGAGACTTGAGCATAATAACACGTTTAGTCCACTTGGTGATATTTAGATATTCAAATTGGGAGTGTGTCAGAAAATCACTAAAATCGGTCACCAAATAAATAAATTATTTAACATTGAAAAATGGACAACAAATTTAACTTGGGCCACACTGCAGAGTGGGAGGTATGTACGTGTATTATAAGTACTAGTTTTTTATATTTACTTGTTTGAGCTCATTTCTGGTCTACCCTGAATTGGCATTAACTAAAATTAAATTGCATAATAATAATTAATCAAAACTATCCTTGTCAACCTTTCAATTTTAAGCTAAAGGTATTTTTATCCTATTTCCCCCATCCCCATACGCGTCAACCAATAAAACGCTTTATTTTTGAAATTCATCCAATAACCGACGTTTTCATCGACAAAATCCCTAGAATCAAATTTTCGACAAAGTTTCCGCTTGAACGTCAAAAATTACATAAAGTCGGTTATAGTCAATGAAATTTTTGAAAAGTTTGACCTATTGAGAGCAATGAGCAAACGCACTTTTTCGAAAACCTAATTTTCTTTTGGCAAATAGTTCGGTTAAATATATTTTGGGTCATTATACAGGTAAAATTATTGCTCAAAGTTTTCCGCTTTTGAGTATAGACTCCCTCGACAAATGAACTCCCAAAATCCCTCGCCTGCGGTTCGTGATTTGATGAGGTTCATTTATCACGGGTTTACTTAATCGAAAAAGTTTGCGTAAAATTTTGACAACAAAAGTAACGTTCCATTATTATATAATGTTACTGACTGACTATAAGCCCCAAAATCTTGGGTATGTTGCACCCCCCGTGAAAACTAAACCAATGGGTCCGAGCAATTTAAAGAACATGGAAGTATCCGAAAAATATTTTTTTCATATTTGTTTGGTC
Organism: Pissodes strobi; assembly: GCA_016904865.1. NCBI lineage: Eukaryota > Metazoa > Arthropoda > Insecta > Coleoptera > Curculionidae > Pissodes > Pissodes strobi. The sequence goes on from MU191639.1 coordinate 22,909, forward strand.
ATCCTGTATGATGCCACTCGGAGTCGATAATAAATGTACATTGTTTTCTTTTCGCAATTTCAAATAGATAGGTACATACCACAATGTATTATCCATTGCTTTGAAATATTTTCGTCTTTTGGAAATCTAAACATATGAACATCTTTATTTTTGCGCCTACTAAGTCCACAATTAAAATATTCACATTTATGTCCAGACTTGTTTTATGACTACTACAGCAACGCCGACGCTCGAACGTGTCGATTCTCCCTTCGATAAAGACTGAATAAATACGAAATAGTTGTTGTTGCCACCTGCAATAATCGGCGAAAAATAATGAAAAGTCGGGCTGAAGCCAATAATCCTAGCGCCGCGGCCGGCCGATACGCTCGTCTGATTTTGTCTCGTGCATTACATATGGTGAACCATGGCAACATTGCGCGTTGATTTCTCGTATGGATGCAGATTTTGCAAAGCTTGCATCCATTTAGGGGGGCCCGAACGTTGCCGTGTCTTGTTCGATCTATTGCGTTAGCTATATTCATCTATGTTAAAACCTAATATTTCAAGAACCGCTAAACGGATTGATTTAAAATATTGAATATGACTTATTTTTATGAAGTATTTTGGATAGGTAATAGAAATTTGATTGTTTTTTTTAAAGGAGTCTATTAAGTCTGCTATTTGCTGATTTTGGTAATTTCTCAGCGATTGAACTCCATGACTTTAGGAATCCCACAATAATTTATTAAAAAAAATAAATGTGCTCATATTGGTGGAAGCATTTGCTCACTGCTAAGAGATGGACACCAAGAAACATATTTCTATGAGCTACTTTCTTATAATTCTCGAGACTCACATAAGGTTTAGTTGTGAATGTTAATGAGATATAAAATATACGTTAAGTTAGGCAGAACTGTTCAATTTGACTAGCCTTACTTAAGATCGGGGTATTACTTGTATTGGAAACATTGTGTTAATTTTTTAAACCAAAAAAAAAAGTTGAACTATATCAATAATAGAAACATAAAATGTACACAAAACAACATATCTAAGGACAAATTGGAACTCTCGTACAAATAATTCAAGTGTTCAAGTTTTAAGTGTAACGCAGTAAGAGTTAGCAATTTAAAAGTTACCTTAATCTTGGGTCCTTTTGATGTACTAGCCACTCCACTCGTTGATGGTTGCGCCGGTGACAGCATTGCAGTTTGAGCAATTTTGGGAACAGGGTCTTTTTTGGGGACCATTGGACTTTTCGGTAACGAGGCTTTAGATGTACGACTCTGTTTAGAAGTGGATGGTTTTGGGGAAGATTTTCTAGCCTTTTCCTGTAAAATTATGTTTTGAGACTCCTGTTTTATTAAATACATATGAAAAAGTTTATCTATTGTCACTGTTCTGTACCTGAACTTGAACGTCTCTCATATCACAAAAACTAATTTCAAAAAAGTTTAAAAAATAGCGGTAACCACTATAGAATTTAGTTCTATGTTTAACTAGGCAGCAACGTAGTAAATTGGCGACCCAGGTTGATAGTTCATAGCGATTCAGCCAGGTAGACAATCTACTTTGCTGCCGAGTTGAACATATATTTTTTTTCGGCGATTGCTTAAAAATATTTTGTAAATTTTTACAATTCGCACAATATCTTTACTTTTCCTATGTGCGTGATAAATTCAATAAAGATTCGATAAGAATCGCAGTTGGGCGGTTGGTTACTATGGAAATGTATATATTAATAATCACCATAATAATGAAAGTTCAATAAGTAACATATTTACTACATGCACCAATGATTTTGTTGTTCCAGGCAGCAAAGTATTTTCTTTGCTGCCTAGGCAGGAGAAGGAATACTTTACTGATTGTTATTTGTCTGCAAAAGTAGAATTTTGCTGTCAATCCGCGAAAAATTGCTAACATTAAAAATGTCGCAATAATTCTAGTTTTTTAAATAGATAGCTGCTTTATAATAATAATAATAATAATAATAATAATAATAATACATTTATTATTCCAAAAAAAAAATACAATTATTATAAATATCTGTACATAGTAAACCATTTAACTTGGAATAAAAGGCAATTTCAGCTACTTTTTTAAAGAAAAAAAAGGGGCTGTAGAAGCCTGAATAACTTTACGCCAAAATATAATTTACGAAGATTCTGGTACTGTGTTTTTTAAAAAGAAATTATGATATTGATCTTAACTAATCTGACGGTATGATGAACCTCAGAAAATCACAAATATCTAAAAACTTGTTTAAACTGTATCGTAATAGCACAGGACACAACGTACAAATTTGAACAATAAGACCATAGGTACTTTATTATTTTTTATTCAGGGCACACACAATGGAAAGACTGCGAACACACACGACGACCAACCTATAATTACAATTACCGGTTAATAGATTAATTTGCAAATATAGCAGAATTTTTATTAATAGTAAATAGGAATATACTATAATTCAGAGAAAATGCTTTTTTTATATATTTTTTCAAAAGACGACACAGACATGGAGAAATCCTTAATTTTATATTTATTTATAGTTGATGCAATTAAATATGAATAAGACTTTTTAAACATTTGCTTATTACAAATAGGTATAGTTCTTATAATATATTGTCGGCGAATGTTCAAGTTATGAACATCCATTCGAAATCTGATTTTATTGTAAAGATAAGGTGGGCATTTAAATTTAATTATTTTATAAATTAGCAGAGTGAGTGCAAAAGGCGTCTCTCAACCATATTAAGCCATTCCAACTCTCTTAGTTTGTGAGACACAGGATGTATCTGTCGAATGCCATAGATCAGAAGTAAACAAGACTTTTGCATCTTTTGGACTCTGTTTATGTCCACAGAATCCAAAAATGAACCATAGACAACATCTGCGAAAGTAAAGTTTGACAATATGAGAGATTCACATAGTAGAGCCTTTGTCTTTAGGGTTAGTAAGTGTCGATGTGCATAAATGAGTTTAAGTTTTGAATAAGCTCTTCTTCAACATAGACTGACATGCTCTTTGAATTTTAAATTGCTGTCCAAAATGAGTCCCAGATTTCTAGTTCAATCTATAAAGGCAATATACTCGTCCCCCAATTTTATTCTTAGGTTTTCAGTAAGCAACCCGCAACTCTTCTCGGGGCAAAACAACATTGCAACGCTCTTAGAGGGATTTATTTTCAGCAGATGATTATTAGACAAAGTGAGTAAATTATTAAGATAGTTGTTGATTTGATCATTTGCAATCTGAGCATGGTCTGTAGTAAATGATTTATATAATTGAGTGTCATCAGCGTAAAGATGATATTGGCAATACTGCAGAGACTTAATAATATTGGAGCTAAATATCATATAAAATACATGTCCCAATATTGAACCCTGAGGAACACCGACCGTCACCGCCTGCAAATCTGAAAATTTATCTTCGATCACCACCATCTGTGCTCTTTGGCTCAGATAAGGTGACACAAGTTCAGAAGCAGAGTCCTCAAAACCGATGTAATGCAAAATCGCAAGCAGCAACTGGTGATTGATCATGTCAAACGCTTTGGTGTAGTCAAGTAAAATCAGAACAGTAGCATGGCTCTGATCCTTCGCTCTAGTAATATCACCCACGATGTCACAAAGGGCCGTATTACAGCTATATCCCGCTCTAAATCCAGATGGTTTATCTGGGAGAATATCGTTGTCATCCAAAAATAAAGTAATCTGAATTCCATAATTTTTTCCAATATCTTTGAAAGAACAGGCAAAATGGATATTGAGCGAAACTGACTGAAGTCGGTCGGATTGCTCACCTTAGGCAATGGTATTACATTCGCAACCTTCCATGCTTTGGGAAAATAGGATTGATGTATACAACAGTTGATTATATGAGTTAAGTGAGGGATTATGAAGGGACAGCAGATTAAAACCAAAGTTATGTTAAGGTTATCATTTCCGAAAGCTTTAGATTTAATTTTAAGAATGATATTTGAAACCTGCTCTTCAGTAGTGATGTTAAATGAAAATTTATTTAGAGTCAAAAAATTGCTATGATAAAAATTTAATGTTTCTTTTGTAGGCACCAATGGGGTGTTGGAAAACTATGTAAAGTAATTATTAAATTCATTTGGGTTTTTGAAATTATCAGGTATGCGATTGGACTTATTACTTATTATGTTTAATTTCTTTAATTCTCTCCACTGTTCCTTAGGGTCGCTACTTTCAAATTTTCTATTTAAATAAGCCCGTTTTTATAATCTGATAGAGTTAGTTGTTAAGTTTCTTAGTTGCTTGTAATAAGTCCAATGGTCCGCTTGCTTTGTACGTCTATAACGATTTAGTGTTTGATATCTGATCATTAGTTTAATGTTATCAGTTATCCAGGGACTATATTTTTTTATTATTAAGTTTGCTTCCTTTCAGGGGTACGTGACGATCAAATAACTCTATAATAGATGCCCTAAGAAAGTTCAATTTTTCATCTATATCCTCTGTCAAATAAATAAAATTCCAATTTATGCTCTCCAGATCTCTCTGAAAATTCTGAAGATTTATTTGGTCTATTGATCGATATTTAACGATATTAGGGATTGACACCTCGTCCCTGAAATAAAATTTCGCATAAATTAACATACGATCAGAGATGCTAAGGTCTTCCACCCCGACATCCTGTAAATTAGGCAAATTGCTACATATTAAATCTATTAAAGATGAACCAGAATTTGTAATTCTAATTTATAAGCTGATCCAAATTAAAAACATCTAAAATATTTTTCAGAAATTCAGACTGTGGTTTCTCAAAATGAAGCATGTCAATGTTAAAGTCCCCAAAAGTTAAAATTTTGTCATATTTTGTGTAAAATTCCAGTAGGATATCCTGAAAGTGGTTAAGAAATTCACCACAATTTGTACTGGGAGTCTGGGAGGCCTATATATATTTCCTATAATAATATTCTGTTCTTGATGAGAAATCTTTATCCATATATGCTCAATATTACCTAAACACTCACTCAGCAATACACTAAAATTAAGATCTGATCTGATATAAATTCCGATATTCTGATATAAATTCCCACTCCCCACCCTATCTCCCCTAACAAAATTACAATTATCAATTTTTAATTCATTATCCACAATATTCGCAGTCAACCAGGTTTCTGAAATTCCGATAATAGAATAATTATTCCGCAACATGTAGTTTTTAAATATATCATAGTTATTCATCAACGATCTTGCATTTATGTGTGCCACCCTAAGCATTTTATGTATTCAAAATCCTATGCTAATACCATAGCCTAAAGAAAACTATAGCCGAATAAAATTTTCTCCGTGAAGCTCAGTGAAGCGAGGACAATACGCAGTTGGAACTCGATGCCAATCATACGCGCTTACCTGGGCCGGAGTGCAATAAATTTTCATAGGAATTAAAATAGAAAAAGATTCGTTGTTTGGGTAAATAGACTATCGTTATGCTTATATATTGTTTTGTTTGTATGTTATATAAATAAGTTAATGTTTATGTGTTAAAATGGGAACAGAACGGCAGAATTAAGCAGCTAGTTAGTTTGTTTATTTAAACTTAAATTTGATCATAAGGTATCGGAATCGGTTCAAATGACTAAAATAAATTGGAACTAACTGAAACTAACCGAAAGTTAATTGAACGACTAACCAAAGCTAACCAAAAGTAACCATAAGCTCCAAAACAGGCTAAAATGTACCTATCGTAACAGGTTACAAACATTAAAGTAAGTTAAAACTAACCAAAACGAAACGAATTTAAGCGACTAATCAAAAAGATTAAATTTGCTTATAACGTATAGGAACCGATTCAAATGACTAAAATAAATTAGAATTAAAAATGTTAAAGTAGATTAAAACTAACCCAAATTAACCGAATATTGCCAAATAACCAAAGACATTAAAATTGGTTATAACGTATCGGAACCGTTTCCAATGACTAAAATAAATTAAAACTAACTGAAATTAACCGAAAGTTGATTGAACGAAAGTAAGTTGAAACTAGCCGAATTTTGAGGACTAACTAAAATTAATCAAACACATTTAAATTAATTATAACGTATCGGAAGCGGTTCAAATGACTAAAATAAATTGGAACTAAGTGAAAGTTACCGAAAGTTGACTGAATGACTAACCAAAAGTAAGTAAAAGCAGCAAAACGGTCTAATACGTATCGGAACAGATTAAAAATACTAAAGTAATTTAAAACTAACCCAAATTAGCCGAATTTCAGCGACTAACCGAAAGTAATCAAAAACTTTAAAAATGGTTATAACGTATCGGAACCGGTTCATATAATTTAAATAAATTAAAACTAACTGAAATTAACCAAAAGTCGATTGAACGACTAACCAAAAATAACCAAAAACACCAAAAGGGCTAAAACGTATCGTGACAGATTAAAATTATTAAAGTAAGTTGAAACTGACCCAAATTAACAGAATTTTGGCTACTAACCTAAATTAATTAAAAACATTTAAATTGGTTATAACGTATCGGAACCGATTCAAATTACTAAACTAAATTAAAACTAATTGAAACTAACCGAAAGTCGATTGAACGACTAACCAAAACTAACCAATAGCACCAAAAAGGGCTAAAACGTATCGTAACGGATTAAAAATATTAAAATAAGTTGAAACTAACCAAAATTAAGCGAATTTTGACGACTAACTTGAATTAATTCAATAACTAAAATAAATTGAAACTAATTGAAAGTAACCAAAATTTGATTGAAATACTAACCAAAACAAACCAAAAGTAACTAAAAGTACCAAAACGGGCTAAAACGTATCGGAATAGTTTAAAACTAATATTAAGTAAGTTAAAACTAACCGAGATTAATTCAATTTTGGCGACTATCCTAAACACTAAAATTGGTAATAACGTATCGGAACCGAAAGTAATCGATAGTTGATTGAACCACCCAGTTTCGGCGGCTAACCAAAACTAACCAAAAATATTAAAATTGGTTATAATGTATCGGAACCGGGTTCAAATGACTAAAATAAATTAAAACTAAACGAAAGCTGATTGAACTAACCCAAACCAACTAAAAGCACCAAAACGAACTAAAACGTAGCATAAGTTAAATAATATCTGAAGAGGTTTCGCGAGAACAAACCTACAATCCCTTATAAGAAATGCGGGTATTGAGTCCGGTCCTGTCGTGAATCTAGGCTTCAGATTTTTTATTGCATTAATGACTTCCTGTTCCGAAAAATATGATATGTCTATAACAGGTGTACAAAACACTTCGTTATCTGTATTAATATTAAGAGAGCCATAAGAAGAAAATGACTGTATTGAAAAAATCAGCGAATGAATCCAAAATACCAGGCACATTATCCACAGTTGTGCCTTTATAACACATGCTCTTTGGAAGTCCCTTTAGTTCTCTTTTATTTCTGACAAAATTCCAGAACAATTTAGGATCTCTTTTAATATCCTGTTCAGTTTTTTGAATATATTGCTTATATGATCTCGAAACACCCGCCTTAATTTGACTTCTAAGAACTTTAAACTTATCCAAATCCTGAGTGTCTCCATACTTTTTAAATTTTTTGAAAAAAATACTCTTTTGTTTTAAGTTAGCTATAATGTCACGTGAGAACCAGGGAGGATAATTTCTTTTAGGAATCTTACCATACTTAGGCACGAAACTATCAATTGTTTGGAATACTTTATTGTAAAAAATATCGGAAGCAGCTTCAACCGATTTTGCAGCTTCCAAAGAGGACCAATCGAGAGATAATAGGGTATTATATAATCCAAGAAAATTTGCCTTTCGAAAGTTATATCTATCTTGAAGGTCCAGATGGAACTGACGTTTAAAACTTGCCGATTGGCAATACTTCAGCGACACCGAAAGAGCAGGGTGGTGATTATCCTCATCAACAAGGACCTCAATCGATTTTTCAACAATACACCGTTCGTTATTGTGAATCACTAAATCCAGAATTCTATTATTGCAATTCTCTATCTTATTACTTTGCGCAAAATTTAAACAAGTTAAAAAATTATTCAAGGTATATACCAAGTTATCATTCCTTCTACCAGTCAGAGAGTCCGAATAGCACGATATATTGAAATCACCCAATATACAAACATTTCTACCAAAGAAACAGTCAAAAGAAGTCAAGCAGTCAAACAAATTTACCAAAAGGTTAGAGGTCACCGGCGGTGGCATATAGACAACAAACACAAACATGGAAGAGAACTGAAATGATATTTTAACACCCACCAAATCAATCTCCGGAAGAAGATCATTTTTAGGAATTTTAATCAGTGATGAATTAAAATCTTTATTTACGACGATTAAAACACCGCCCCCCCGCGATTTATTAGTTTCCAATAAATTTCTATCTGCTCTAAATACGTTGTATTTGTGACATATTAGTTCACCACTTAATACTGAGGAATCTAACCATGTTTCAGTAAGCGCAAGTAAATCAAAAGAACAGCACGACGTGGTATTTAGCATATCAACAGTTTTAGTTCTAAGTCCGCGCGTATTCTGATAGTACACTGAAAGATGATGGAACTGTGCATGCTCAAAGGTGAAAGATGATACGTTGGAAGGTGGGGTCAATGTCATGGTGGGAATAATAAAAGAAGATGAGTTATTTAATTGCTATTGGCCCAATATATTGGCGCGAAGTTTCGCACATGCATTTTTATAAGCAGAACACTTGGTAATATCCCAAGCAGCATGGGAGGTGTCGACAACAGTGTTGCCACGATTAGACGTATTAAAATTTACACAATTAGAACAATTTAAAATTTGAGAATTACAATCTTTAACACTATGATTTTTACCACATCTAGGGCAACAAGAAGTTTTAGAACAACTTTTAGATGAATGGTTGTACTCGTTACAGTTGTAACAGCGACTTACTTCAACCGCATCAAATACAGAACATGCATCATAACCAATAAATACATTACCCACCTTTAAAATTCTTTCATATGTAACTTTATCCAGTTGTATAACAGCCTGAAAAACTTTCTCATTTTTCTTTGTTTTACAAATTTTTATTACCTCACATGAGGAATCAATGGAAAAAGTATCTGCATTTAATTGTCGTAAAATTGACAGTAAAGTTTCCTCAGCATAACACTCCGAAAAGCCAACGATACGCACTCTTGGATTAACACCGTGGATCTCCCGCACCTCATAAGTTCCTGCTAGCTTCAGTTCGGCTAACTCCCTGAACTTCTTATTTTCCTCTAAATTCTTGCAACTTACTAAGATGGATCCATTGCTTACAGATTTGACTTTAGCCAAACGTAGGTTTAATTCAGTGGGATCAATTTGATCTGTCATGTCTTGCTTCGTTTTTTCGGCACTCTGAGATTGATTTTTGGGAACGACAAGTACTGCAGGTTGTGTATTATTTCTGACGATGGACGCATAGCTAGAAGGTTGATAGGGCAAGCTACTACTTCGGCTGAAAGTCAATACCTTTTCTGATATGGCCGAGGATAGGTCAGTTCTTAATGACTCGAAGGCAGTAGTGAGGCCAGTAAGGGCTAACTGCAGTTGATCATTTATCAACTGTTTTAAGCTGACCTGGTCGATAGATATGCATCTAGACACACAAGAATCACACTTCCAAGATAAACCACTAACCTCTGATATCAAATTGGCAACATCGACGGACTTGTGAATACAAGCGATATGGGAAGCATTTTTGCATTCGCTACAACACAGTTTTTTGCGAGATGTTATTATCTCCTTGCAAAAAACACAGTTAGTCATTTTAACAAGTGGAAAAGGTTAATTAAACACATTAAAATACAGATAATTCGTGCACCAGAACAAGCAAATAACTTCACTATCGGATTGAGTGACCCGAGAAATATGTATATGCCGACTTTTGTCCGAAACTGTAAAGTTTATCGGTAAGAAACGTGAACTATTTACCGAGCAAAAATTTTAACGTCTTCTTTCAATGCTTCACGGTTTAAAACACCAGCCATGTTGATTTTAGTTTGACAATATTATTGAATTATATTTCAATATAAAAGGTCTCAAAAGAGCGGGACATATTTTCCGATTTTCGAATTCTTCTAAAAATTCTAGATAAATTTCATGTAGCATGTCGAATAGCATCCCTTCCATTTAAAGAATTTGATCTGTTTAACTTAGCGCGAAACGATTTGCATCTTCTTATCTTAGGTATTTAGTAATTATCTAGATATACGAAATTTTCGGTTTGGTTGGGAGTATTTTCCAGGTTGTGGTTATGTGGAAGATAAGAAAGTGCAAAACATTATGTTTGACAATAAACAGTTCGGATTCTACAATAAAGGCGTAAGTCTCAAAAACATTGTTTTTGCTGGTTGTTTTTCGTAAAAGTCGATCGTTATCCACATATATCCATTATTTCAGATTTGATCAGCACCTTGATATCATTTTGCTTCGCTGTACCTTTTTTGGTTTTAAAGATACGAAGGTAAACAAAAAAGCAAAATGTAGGGTTGGTAGCCAAGTTTTTTCTAGATTACATATAAAACAAAACACCAATAATTTTCTGACATAAAAGCCTACTCTATATATATTTTTTAAATAGAATACCCTGTATATTACTACATTTTTGGACTCTCTAATGAAATCAAAACACATGTCGTGTATAATATCCTATACCTATCTTTAGCTGTTTACGAAATATTGACAGTTGAATGTCGGGCATTTTGATATTTTGACAGGCTTTAAAATCTAAACCGCACGAGATCAAAGAAAACGGTTTGCACATCTCTATCTTAGGTTTTCATAAGCTATCGAATGACAGTGGCTTTCAATTTAGGCGGAGGTTTAAGAGCTCCGGTCAATTTTATTCGCGGGTTAAATTCAAAGTTACTGTCATTTGATAGCTCATGAAAACCTAAGACAGGAATATGCAAACTGTTTTCTTTGCTCTCATGCGGTTTAGATTTTAAAGCCTATCAAAATGTCAAAATGCACGACTTTCAACTGTCAATATTTCGTAAACACCTAAAGAAAGATAGGTATAAGATATTATACACGAAATGTGTTTAGACTTCTCTAGGGATTCCAAAAATGTAGTAATATACAGGGTGTTCCATTTAAAAAATATAGAGTAGGCTGATATGTCAGAAAATCGTTAGTGTTTTGTTTTATATATAACGTAGAAAAAAACTTGGCTACCAACCCTACATTTTGCTTTTTTGTTTAACTTGATATCTTTAAAAACAAAAAAGTTACCGCCAATCAAAATGTTATCAAGAGAAATTGAACGCACGGTACATGTTGCTCCGATTTAGCGTAATTGTGCACTTCATGCATAAACTAGTTCGTGAATTATAGCCAGATCAAAAATTTACTTTCATTTCAACATCTTGAGAATATTTTTATCTAGCGAATAAAATGAAAAAGCTTTTACGAAAAAATATGCAAAATCGTACATAATACGTTTATAAAATTGTGCAGGTTGCTAAGAATCTAT